>PVHP010039293.1:0-16425 GCA_004024765.1 Zapus hudsonius | reverse complement strand
TCACCCTTGTAAGCCAAACCTCACAGTCCATAGTTCTCACTACGTTCAGGTCTTGTAACTCTGACCAGAATGGTCCATCACGCTGTACTCACAGCACTGCAAGGCATCTCTTAAGACGAGGTTTCCAATCCGTCCATATTCCTCCTGCAGATCACTTCCAAAAGGCCAAGCCACAAGATCAGGGTTCTAGCAGCAACAGATGACCCCACATCCTGGTACCAAAACTGTTGGGGTCAGCTTTCTAGTTGCTGCGCAGAAAGAACCCAAACAAAAGCGGCTTGTGGAGGAATGGATTTATTAGGCTTATGGACTGGAGGGGAGACTCCATCCTGGTAGGGAAGATGATGGCATGAGCAGAGGGGTGGACATCACCTCTGCCACAGCACTGCAAACAGCGGCAGGAAGGTGTACCAAACACTGGCAAGGGGAAGCTGGCTTATAACCCCCATAAGCCCGCTCCCAACAACACAGCTTCATCGAGGTTCTAAAACCCAAACTGCCATCAGCTGAGGATCGATTACCCAGAACACATTCATTTGTTTGTGGGGGACACCTGGATCAAACCATGACACTTGGGTAACTGGCAATCTTCCTCATTACTTCAAGGTTCCTGTTCTAAGAGAATGAGAGTGGAGACACCCGAAGAGGTCTGGACAGCTGCCAGGCTACACAGATGGTCATGCACTTTTATTTTCAAGTTCAAAGTTCTCCTGTTGTTTGTTTTCTAGGTAGGGTCTCACTCTAGCCCAGGCTGTGTGGAACTCACTCTGTAGCCCCAGGCTGACCTCTGATCTTCCTACTTCTACCTCCCAAGTGCTGGAATTAAAGGCTTCAAGTATATGATGGCTTGATCCAGGTGTCCCCCACAAACAAATGTGTTCTGAATGCTTGGTCCCCACTGATGGCATTTTGGGTATTGGAATCTTGCTGGAGGTGTGATGTTTTGAAGGGGGTGGGCTTATGGGGGTTATAAGCCAGCTCTCCCTTGCCAGTGTTTGACACACCTTCCTGCCACTGTTTGCAGTGCTGTGGCTGAGGTGATGTCCACCCTCTGCTCATGCCATCGTTTTCCCTGCAATGATGGAGTCTCCCCTTGAGTCTGTAAGCCAAATAAACCCATTCCTCCACAAGCCCCTTTTTTGATGGGTTCTTTTCTGAGCAGCAACGAGAAAGCTGACTACAACAAAGTATATCCTGTCTTGATTCCTGAATTCCTCAGTACTAAAGTGGATTAAGTAGATTCCTCTAAAAGAGCAGTGAATAGCCATCTCCTTCATTTATCATTCTTTCCTTACACAAATACAATTTATTCTCTGTTGCTGCTTACAAGTATGTGTTAAAGCAACGGCTACTTGTCAATATCTCACTCATTCCTTGTAGATCATTTATCCATGATTTGGGGGTACTTACAAGTGAGACCTCAGAGTTAAAGTTGCATAGGATGGCAAATTGACAGAATGAAAACAACACATGACCTAGAGCTAGAAAACTTGGGATTTTAAGAGCAACAATGCCATTTACTTGACTCTGGACCACAATATTTTTTCAGTTTTGTTTTGAGACAGTGTCTTGAACTCTATCCTCATGCCTCTGCTTCTAGAGTCCTAGAATTCTAGGCAGGAGCCACTACACCTACCTGGGTCCATGGTATCATTACTTCAAATGAAAATGTACACAGACACTTCAAACCAGAAGTTTAACAGCTCTGGGTGAACCAAGACACTCCCTATTTTAATTCTGTCCCTAAGTCTGTCTTCCTGCTAGCACACGGATAACGTGAGGCAGTAAGATTAGGCACTCTCTAAAGTTTAGAACTTTATGATTCTCTGTTGTAATTTCAGTAGGTCAATTATAGCAGAATAAGAGAACTCTGATAATTATATAAGTTTTCTTTCACCCTTTAGACAACTTTTAAAAAGGGAATCTCAGGCTGGAGAGATGGCTCAGCGGTTAAGGCACTTGCCTCCAGTGCCTAAGGCCCCGGGGTTCAATTCCCCAGGACCCACATAAGCCAGACCCACACGGTGGTGGCCCTGGTGCGCGCTCTCTCTCTCTCTCTCTCTCTCTCTCTCTCTCTCTCTTGGCTTGAAAATGAATAAATAAAATAAAAATAAAGGGAATCTCACCACTCATCTTTACTGCAAGGGCATGCTGACCATGAAGGTGGGTACCTGGTAGGTAGTGAGTGAATGAGATAACAGATTGCAGCGACTAGCTCCAAGTAAATCCACTTTCTGACAGACATCCATCTTTAACTTGTCAAAAGAACCTTTGCTATTTCTCACTTGGATCTGTACCTGTAATCATAAAAATGTCAATTATTACCAATAACAGATATAAATATAACATACAGTTTTGAAATATTTTCATACACAAGAAACAATACCCTTTCCCTATATCATTATTATTCCACAATTAATGAATGATAAAGATTCTGGCTATTTTTTGATAACTGTAGGAGATTCGGAAATAACTACCTTTAGGCTAAGAAAATGTGAAATGACAAATGGAAATTATCTAGTTAGGAAGAAAAAAGCAGGAAGGTATGCCAAACACTGGCAAGGGGAAGCTGGCTGTAACCCCCATAAGTCCACCCCCATCAAAACATCACACCTCCAGCAAGACTCCAACACCCAGATAAAAAGGCACATCTGGAATGTTTAGGATAATGTACAGTATTTAGCTAAGAGAAGAATAATAAATGGAAAGATGACCTAATTAAAATGTTCAGAAGTATTAATAATATGTCTGTATCATAGAGATATTTACAAATTTAAATTTATATCTTTGCTTAGGCGTGGTGGCATGCACTTGTAATCCCAGCACTTGGCAGGAAGAGGTAGAAGGATCACTGTGAGTTCAAGGCCAGCCTGGGACCAGGTCTAGAGTGAGACCCTACCTTGAAAAACAAACATCAAAAGATTAATATCACATATAGAGTCACATGTCATTGCATAGTATAAATGCCAGCTTTGTTAAACTGTCTGTTGTATGTAAGGCACTGTTCTAGTCACTGGGACATTTGGCTACCAAAACTATATTCTTGTGGTAAACAATTCCCACTATCGTCAGGTAGGGAGGTAGGAGAGAAAAGGTGAATAAGTGTGTAATGATCTCGGGCTGTGAGGGTGATCTGGCTTCCACATCTGTCACCCCACTGGCTAGGCGGCTGTCTCCTTCCTCCCCCTCACCGCTCCCAAAGCTGCTTGCGCACTAGCGCTCCTGGGAATCTACGAGGACCCATGGGTCAAGGGTGTAGAAGTAGCTGCGCTCACCTGCTAGAACCTCAACACAGGCTCTCAAGAAGTGAAAAACGAGGGCTGCTTCTAATAAAACATTCACTGAAGCTTTCTGGGAACGCATGTATAACGTCGGAACCAGGGCAGGAGACCCCGAGCAGCCGGAGGCCTCAGGAGAGGATCCCAGGAGCACTGAAAACCTGGGGCTGGGAGGGCGTGAAGAAGAGGGCCAAACAGGTAGAGCACACCTTCCTGGAGTACAGGGAGCAAGAACAAGATGGAGGGGCCAAGGGTCTGACCTTGAGGGCTTTAAAAAATTTATTTGTTTATAAGGGATGGAGAAGAAAGGAGACTTAAGGGGGGGGAAGGGACTGTATATTTGTAAGTAGATGACCTGATTACTGGGGGAGCAATGGCCTAAGTGGGGTCAGGGGAAGGGACTGAGTTAAGGAGGGGTGGGAGGAGGGTTAGTCAAACTTTAAGAGGGTTGGAATAAGCCATATGGAAACCTACTTCTTGGGATAATGGCACACCCAGTAGCCATAGATTGTTACTAGAAAAACTTCAGTGCCAGGGATGGGATCCCTTCCAGTGAGTTGTTGGCCAGGGAGGTTCCTGAGGCCCCAAAACATTACAGGCTATTGCCAAGGCTCTAAGTTGTCCACGAGAATGAAATGGTAAGACCCTATTGCTGAAGACCACATATGCTTGGCTGCAGGTCACTGAGAAATCAAGCTGGAGCTGAGCTGGAAACCTCCTCCCTGTTAACCAGCTGACAGAAAGCTGGAAAAAGCTATGGCTCCATGCAGCCCTAGGGGAGAGAGAAGTCATTAATGTTGGTGAAGAGCAGTGGACCTTGCAAGCATTAAGACTGACCAGCCAGACCAAATGTGCCAACTGGGGCAATAGTGGCATGTCTGTTAAGGGGGAAACCAAGTGCTCTATAAATGGACCAGAGGCCCCTCCACAGGAAGGAATACAATGCCTGGTACTGAAGACCTAGTCAAAAGAATATGGCTGGGGAGGTCATGAGTCCTAGGGGAGTAATGTCTGCTGTTCCCTGGTTAAGTGCACACATGATGCCCACCAGACTGTTTTCTAAGCACTTCTGAAAAATATTTTGCTGGCATGGTGGCACATGCCTTTAATCCCAGCACTTGGGAGGCAGAGGTAGGAGGATGGCTGTGAGCTCAAGGCCAGCCTGAGACTACAGAGTGAATTCCAGGTCAGCCTGGGCTAGAGCAAGACCCTACCTCAAAAAAAAAGTATTTATTTATTTATTTATTTATTTATTTATTTATTTATTTATTTATTTATTTGAGAGAGAGAGAATGGGCATGCCAGGGTCTCCAGCCACTGCAAACAAACTCCGGATACATGCACCACTTTGTGCATCTGGCATTACGTGAGTACTGGGAATCAACCTCAGGTCTTTCTGCTTTACAGGCAAGCTCCTTAACCGCTGAAGCATCTCTCCAACTCTATAAGCACTTTTTAAAATGTATACATCCATGTGTTAAAGCTACTCTCTCTTTTGGCTGGAGAAGCTTTTCTTTTCAGATAGCTGTGACCACTGGGATGACTCAAAAGTCACCATAGTGCTGAGAAGACATGACAGTGGAGCGTTCAGCACTGGGACATCTCTATCACACTTCCTGAGGCTCAGGGTCTACTGTGGAAGAGGTGGCAGAAAGATTATAAGAGCCAAAGGAAGGGTAGGACTGCTAACAATGCAATCTTCCAGGCACAAAATGGCCATGATATTCATGATTTTGCTGTGCCTGATTATACTTACACATAATGGGAGGAAATGATGATGACACCGAAACAAACCAGAGACTGAAAGGAGGAGGGGATATGATGAAGGGTGGATTTAAGAGGTGCAAAGTGGAGTGGGGAGGGAATTGTCAGGATTTGTTGTCCATAATTATGGAAGCTGTCAATAAAAAGTTTTAAAATTTTTATTTATTTGCAAGCTGAGAAAGATAGAAGACAGAGTGACTGAGAATGGGTACGTCAGGGCCTCTAGCCTCGGCAAACAAATTCCAGATGCATGCATTACTTTGTGCATCTAGCTTTACTTGGGTACTGAGGGACCGAACCCAGGCCTTAGGCTTTGCAAGCAAGTGCCTTAACCGATGAGCCATCTCTCCAGCCTCCATCCATGTGTGCTTTTAGGATCAGATAGGAATTTGGATTGTATTCTTATTTTGTTTTGGTTTTAATCAAGGTGAAATTTAGATAACATATAGTTTGCCATTTTAAAATGTACAACTCAGTGGCGTTTACTACATTCACAATGTTATACAACCACTGCCATAAATTGAATTTTTTTCAAGGTAGGGCCTCACTCTAGGCCAGGCTGACCTAGAACTCACTCTATAGTCCCAGGCTACACTGGAACTCAAGGACTATCCTCCTACCTCTGCCTCCCCAGTACTGGGATTAAAGTCATGGATTGAGTTCATTCTCAAAGACTGAAATGGAAAGGAATAAGTGGTCGCTGAGGTTTGAGGACATGTGTTCCCCTACCTTACAGGGCTGCTGAGAGTAATCAATAAGGCAAACCACTTACAACAGCAACAGGATACAGTTCCATCAAGATTAAAATTTTTCTATGTTAGTTCCATATTTATGTTGCAAGAAAAGGAAAAGGATACATTTGCTTACTTTTCTGAACTTTTCCATTTGTTTTAAGGTATCTGGATCCAGCTCTTGGGATACATCTTTCATCCACAGCAAAGCACCTCTGTATTCTGTGCGTGCCTGCTCCATCCGATTAATTGTCATCAAGGTGTCAGAAACGGCCCTTTGACTGAATGTTCCCACTTCTTGTTTAAGACGAGACAAAGGAGCGCACAAGGCCGATCTAGTGGCCGAGAAGAAAAGCCAGAGGGTTGTATTTCCAATAAACAAAAGTTTATGACAACTGTAAAGTATATTTGCTGCAAACATGAGTCTACAAAAGGGAAATTAATGCCGGGAGTGGTGGCGCATGCCTTTAATTCCAGCACTCAGGAGGCAGAGGTAGGAGGATTGCTGTGAGTTCGAGGCCAGCCTGAGACTATATAGTGAATTCCAGGTCAGCTTGGGCTAGAGTGAGACCCTACCTCGAAAAACCAAAAAAAAAAAAAAAAAAAAAGGGAAATTACTGACATGCCAGAGGAGACTTAGATGGCACATAAAAATTATATACCAACTCTGAGTGATGGGTAAAAGTGTTTCTATACCTCCTCCCTTTTTTCACTTGAGCAAATCTGTAATTTTTGCAATACCATAAAATGTTAATCTATATATGACTTAATAATCATATAAATTATATGATTATCTATAAATTATTAAAATCATATAACAATTATTAACATTATAATATGATTATATGTTAATCTATAAATGACTTGCCAGGCAAACCTACCACTTAGAAAAGGGTTCTAAGGAAAACAAAGGACCTGCATTTATAAATCGTAATCTAACTCACAGGAAGTGTTTCATTTGGCAAGCCTCAGGAAACCTTGGGTTTAGAAGACAGATAAAATGTTATTTCTGGAAATTAAGCAACTAAGAACATAATTTTTTTGTTTTGTTTTTTGAGATAAGGTCTCACTCTAGCTCAGGCTGACCTGGAATTCATTTTGTAACTTCAGGGTGGCCTTGAACTCATGGCAATCCTCCTACCTCTGCCTGATGGGACTAAAGGCATGTGTCTCCATACCCAGGCAAAAATATCAGTTTATTTTATTTCATTTATTTGCAAACAGAGAGAAAGAGAGAGAGGAGCTGGATGTGGTGGTGCACGCCTTTGATCCCAGCACTCAGGAGGCAGAGGTAGGAGGATTGCCGTGAGTTCAAGGCCACCCTGAGACTGCATAGTGAATTCCAGGTCAGCCTGGACTAGAGGGAGACCTTACCTCAAAACCCCCCCCAAAAAAAAGAGAGAGAGAAAAGAGACAGAGACAGCAAATGAGCAGGCCAGAGCCTCCCACCATCGCAAACAAACTCCAGGTGTATGCACCACTCTGTGCATCTAGCTTTACATGGATTCTGGGGCATCAAACCCAGGCCTTTAGGCTTTGCAGACAAGCAACTAAACCGCTGAGCCATCTCTCCAGCCCAAGAACATCAATTTTAAAAAATTTTTAAAATTTATTTGCAAGCAGAGAGAGAGAGAAAGAAGAAAGACAGAGAGAAAGAGAATGGGCATTCCAGGGCCTCCAGCCACTGCAAACGAATTCCAGATATATGTGCCACTTTGTCCATCTGGCTTTATGTGGGTACCGGGGAACTGAACCCAGTTCGTTAGGCTTTTCAGGCAAAGACCTTAACTGTTTAGCTATCTCTCTAGCCCAAGAACATCCATTTTTTAAATATTTTATTTATTCATTTTCAAGCAGACAGATAAAGAGAGAGAGAGAGAGAACCAGGGCCACCACCTTGTGGGTCTGGCTTATGTGGGTCCTGGGGAATTGAACCCGGGGCCTTAGTCACTGGAGGCAAGTGCCTTAACCTCTGAGCCATCTCTCCAGCCCGAGAACATCAATTTTTAAACAAGTTTTTTGAATACACAATGAATAGTTAAGAGCTATGCATCAAAACAGTTATATACCCGAGTATATTTCTCTTTAATGCCTGACTGGAATGATTAGTGACCTTTCTTTTCTGAGTCTGCAAACGCAAGATCACATGTCAAACCTGCCATACTGATACCTTTGCTGGGCTGAAGAACACAGCGCCCTGCCAGCGGCATCCATCATTTTGCCAGCTTGAGTTGCATCCCGTTCTGCTTGAAGCTTTAAGAAGAGCCCAAGCTCCTTTTCTTCCTCTGATATAACTAGGAAAAATTACAGTATAGTTAATTGTTTCAATTCATCATTTGCTTAAAATGCACACAACTAAATTTTCACAGCAACAATTCTCTATATTCAGAATCACTTGAGGAAGAGAGACTTGTTTTACAAATGCAAACCCCTGTGCTCCACTTTTGGGGAGTCTGATTGCATACATCTGTGGATGGGCTTTTGTAGACACACCCCAGATGTTTTGATGCACGGAATCTGGCCCTTCCCTGGGGAAAACGGATCTCTAGTGACAACAGTAAAATAAAACAGAGCTATAAATGATGCCTTTTCCAATGTGCAGACACATATTTTAGGATTATGGCCTTTTACAAAGTATTTCTTGCTTATATTTGTTAATTTATTCTGGACTCTCATCCTGACTTTAGTTTCCTAAGTTTTTTCTCCCTGTGCTGTAGAGATGTCTACAGCTCTGCTGTAGGAACCCTGGAAGTTGTCATCTGGCACTCAGCGAAAAGAAACTGCAGAGATGTGTTCTCTGTATATGTCAAGATTCATAATGAGATCTCAGGCGCTAAGAGCAGAACACGTGCTTAGCATGGGTGAGACTGAATTCAGTCCTTACCACACAGGCCAGCCCTGAATTTCTTTTTAAAAAGTATTTATGAGAGGGAGAAGGGAGGTGCACCAGGGCTTCCTGCTGCTGCAAACAAACTCCAGAAGCATCTGGATTTACATGGGTATTGGGGAGTTGAACCCAGGAACTGAAACTAGGCTTTGCAAGCAAGTGGCTTTTACAGCCGAGCCATCTCTCCAGCCCTGATAGCCTTGAACTCCTTGGGCTGGCCTTGAGACTAAGATCCTCAGCCTCCCAAGTGCTGGAATTACAGACATGCACCTCATGCCTGGCTTACGTACCATTTTTATTTAATTTTTCCAGAAATTCATTTTTAGTATACTTGATAATAATCAGACTAGGGGATGGCTCAGTGAGTGCAATGCTTTCTAGGCAAGCACGAGGACCTGAGTTCAGATCCCTACTTCTCATGGAAAAATGCCTATAATTCAAGTATTGGGGAGGTAGACACAGGGAATCCCTGGGACTCATTGGCTAATTAGCCTAGCTCTAGGTTCAAGAAGAGACCCTGTCTCAAAAAACAAGGTGAGCCAGGTGTGGTGGCACACGCCTTTAGTCCCAGTACTCAGGAGGCAGAGGTAGGAGGTATGAGTTCGAGGCCAGCCTGGGACTACAGAGAGAGTTCCAGGTCAACCTGGGCTAGAGCGAGACCCTACCTCAGAAAAAATAAAAGAAAATTAGGTAGAGAGCTGGGGAGGTGGCTCAGTGGACAAAGTGCTTGCTGTTCAAGACGGAGCACCTGAGTTCAGTCCCCACACCCCAGCTCGTTGGTACTGATGGCGAGGAGGGAGGAAGAGAGAAGCTGGAGCACAGCTAAGAACAGAAGTAAAACCACACACACACACACACACACACACACACACACACACACACACAGAGGAATATGCATAGATACAGGTGCACATGCGCACACATGCACCTGTCAAAAAGTGCATACTAGAAGTATCAGACAAAGCCAAATATTTGTCTCTCACCAGTTTCAGGGACACCAGTGTAGTGTTTGGTACCTTTCTAACCACAGTAAGATGTGGACAAGGAGAGAAAGGCCGAGAAGTGCTCCACCTGAGTTCCAATGAACACGTCATGACAACAAATGCCACGCCTAGTTTTACCCTCATCACTGAGAAGAGCCAGTGTTAAAAGCAGAAAGAGAGCTCCTGAGCTCTGGGGAAGCAACACAACGCAGCCCTTCTCCCCTGTGCTGCTCCTCTCCTGCTGCTGCTGCTTCTTGGGTGACCACAGGGTGGCCCCAAGAGAAAGGGGGCGGTGACTCCCATTCTGAGCTATCCTCATTAATCATCCATGCTCCTTATTATGAACAACTAACCTGATCCAGTAGTGGATCGGAGCTGGGTGATGTGAATTTAATATTCTGGTTACTTGAGAGATGTATCTTTTCTTTGAGCCAGGACTTAACAAAATATACCTCAATGAAAATTACTAGGAAAAATACTTGTTTCTATTGGATTATTCAGAGAGCTCGTAGAACCTGGAATACTTCATTACTAAATATGCCCTTAACATAAACCGTCACTGAGCCTTACCTTTACCAATGCAGGAAGAGCAGGAGGTGAGACTCAGTCTGCTGCTGGCCAGATGTTGGGACCTGCCTGCCAAATTCTACAGACACACCACCCTGATATGCTCACCCTGCAAGCAAGTGATTCCCACAGAGGTGTGTAACACTGGAGGCTAGGGGTATAGCTCATAAGCAAGTATTTACCACAAATTCCCAAGGCCCAAAGTCCAAACCCTATCACACACACACACACACACACACACACACACACACACACACACACGATTTATAGCACAGAACTAATCTATCACATTTGTCCCGTATGATTACCAATAGATGTATTAATATAAGATTATATATAATCTCAAAGGGAAGGGAAGGTGCATAATGAAACCTGAGATGTTTCACCAGAATCTTAAAAGATCTAGTGGGGCTGAAGAGATGGCTTAGCAGTTAAGGCATTTGTCTGCAATGCAGAAGGACCTGAGTTCGATTCCCCAGTGCCCATATAAAGCCAGATGCACAAGAGGGCGTATGTGTCTGGAGTTCGTGCTGTGCCCATTCTCTCTCTTTCTCTCTCTCTCTCTCTCTCTCTCTCTCTCTCTCTCTCTCTCTCTCATAAATAAATAAATAAAATATATTAAAAAAAGATCTAGTGATCAGGGCAAAATTCGACACACACAAATTGCCAATCTTTTTTTTTTAAATATTTTTATCCTTCTTGGCTGTTCATCTCCAGGTCCCTGTTCTGGCAGGCCTTCCCCCTCCCAGCCAGCTACCCCTCTACCTCTCTGCCTTCCCTATGACAGGCGTTCTCTGCATTTACTTCTCTTAATCTAACAAAGTCTCTCTAAAACTTTAAAAAAAAAAGTTTTGTTGTTTTTTTTTTTAAGAAAAAGAGAATGAGCTCCAGGGCTTCTTGCCGCAAACTCCAGATGCATGCAACACTCTGGCTTTACGTAGGTATTGGGGAATTGAGCCCAGGTCAACAGGCTTTGCAAGCAAATGCCTTTAAGCACTGAGCCATCTCCCCAGCCCTTGCCAAGGTTTGTTGACATTTCTATATCTATCACAGAGCTCCACTGGTGCAATGGTGTGACAGCCTTTTACGGCTTGGTGAAATGTTTCTGACCCTTAGTCATGTGACCCCTCACTTCCTTTCCTCCTTTAACCCCATTAGTGTCAATTACAAGCTCTCCCTGGGCTCCATGTCACTTTCTCTATTCCACAGTTATTTTTCACTTACAGGCATTCAGAGTTATGTTTCTATCCCTATACTGAACTCAATTACTATTTGCAGCATCTCACTTTATTATAAAAAGTACTTGAGAAAAGCGCATGCATAGCCCTTCACACACCATGTTCTCAAAAAGAATTTGAATAACTACATCATACTGGATTTCTTCCTTTAATATGGGCTCTGATTATAAAGTAGAAATATTTACTTTTACCATTTCACAAGAAAGCAATTTATTGAGCAAATATTTATTTGAGTGCTGACTACATGCTAGACATTGTTTTTAAAGCTGTAGGGACACAGAAGTAAGCAAAACCAATTCCTGCCTTCAAGAAGGACATACTCAAGAAAGAAGTAAGAAGACAAGCAACAGGGCTAGGGAAATGGCTCAGTGGTTAAAGGAGCTTATTTGCAAAGCCTACTGGGTCAAGTTCAATACCCTAGCCACCCACATAAAGCCTGGGGCCAAATGTGGCAGCAAATATCTGGCATTCTATATGCAAGAAACCCTGAAGTGCATGCATGTATATACACAAAGAAAACAACAAAAAAGAGAGACAGAAAGAGGATGGAGAAAGGAAGAAAAGGAAAAGAGGGAGAATATTTATAAAAACAGTTCAACGAGAGGGGTTTTCAGAGATGTGATCATAGAGGTAGGCAGGATCAAGAAGTAGCCCTATCCATTCAGTAGCCACTATAATTAAAGCAGAGGAGGACATCTAGAGGCTAAATTCCAACCTGAAGAGGTCAGGGACAGGGAAAAAGCCACTAAAGGCAGATTGCTGAGAAGAAATGAAGTTTAAGAGAAAAACCGGGGAGTGTGGTGTGTCGGAGCAAAGTGAAGAATGAATATCAAAAAGGGGAAGTAATCAATCATGTTAAATAATGTGGAAAGTCAAGAAAGGATTGAGAACTGGTCATTGGAGTTAGCTTTTCACGACCCAACAAAAGAAATCAGGTGGAGTGATAGGGAGGGAAACTAGATCCATAAGATTAAGCAGAAGAAACAGAGCCTGCCTGTAACCCCAAGCACTCAGGAGGATGGAGGCAGGATTCTAAATCATGGGCCAGCCTGGGCTACATATTGAGACCGTCTCAAAAAAAAAAAGCATACAATTATGTCAGATCAGATGTTTCTGTGAAAGGAGCAGGGGAATGAGGTATTAACTGTAGGGTCTGCAGGGGTCAAAAGACAGGGTTTTGTTTTTCTTTTTTCTTAGTGATGGAAGCAAATCCATTTAAGACTCTCAGCAAGAAGAGTCAATTATCAACAAGGTGAATCTGTGTTGAAGGACTTAATGAACTGAAAAAGGAAAAGATGAATACCTGTGACTTTGAGAACAGGTCACTATAAATATGCATATTTGGGGGCTGGGGAGACAGTTGATAAAATGCTTACCTTGCAAGCATGGAGACCTGAGTTCGATCCCTGGTGGTGTGCTGGGGCTGCAGACAGGAGGATCCCTGGGGCACACCGGCCAGCCAGTCCAGCCCCGTAAGAATGTTCCAGGTCAATGAGAGACAGTATCTCCAAAAACAGGGTGGATGGTGCTCCTGAGGCACAGCACCCAAGATTGTCCTCTGGCCTCCATTATATGTACCCACACAAACACACACCAAAAATTCTGATGTTTCCATAAAAACTACTCATAAAATAGTTCAATAAATGGCTACTGTTGCAGTCAGCTTTCTAGTTGCTGCGCAGAAAGAACCCAAACAAAAGTGGCTTGTAGAGGAATGGGTTTATTTGGCTTATGGACTCCAGGGGAGACTCCATCCTGGCAGGGAAAACGATGGCATGAACAGAGGGCTGGACATCACCTCTGCCACAGCACTGCAAACAGCGGCAGGAAGGTGTGCTAAATACTGGCAAGGGGGAGCTGGCTTAAAACCCCCATAAGCCCGCCCCAACAACACAGTTCCATCGAGGTTGTAAACCCCAAAATGCCATCAGCTGAGGATCGATCTATCAGAACACATTCATTTGTTTGTGGGGGACACCTGGATCAAACCATGACAGTCCGCCCCTGGCCCCCACAAACTAATAATATACATGATGTAAATACAATGCATTCAGCTCAACTCTTAAGCCCCCACAGCTTTCAACTGAGCCATAATACCAAAAATAAGCCCGTAATGGCACAGAACATTCACAATGCAAAACATGAGGCACAGCAAAAACAGATTGACCAATACAAGATTTAAAACAAACAGGGCACCATGAATCTCTAACTCCAAGTTCAATGATTCTAACCAATAAGTCTCTGGGAGATTCAAATCCACCCCTCCAGCTTGGCTACTCACAGTACGGGAAAATTTCATCCGGTGCTGGCAGCTCGCCTTGGCACCCATCCATAGTCCTGGAATTCTTTGGGTCTCCATTGCAACCCACAGTTCATCCTCATGGCTCCATCGGGCTCCATGCAGGCAACCTAGCACACCTGCTTCACACGCCGATGGCCATTTTTCAAAAACAAAACTGTGTTGCAAATCCAACCACCCTCTCTTCTTACATTTGCCATACTCCACAGAACCAGGTGGGCTACCAACTTGTTAATCCAGGGGGGAACAAAGCATTCAGGCCCTTTACTTCAGAGTCCACATTCTTCCTGTTGTTCCAATGCAGACCAGCTGGCCCAATCTCAATGGCTGTAATCTTTCAAACAATTGCAGGTGAACGGGCAGAAGTTTTGACCAAAAGATCTTTCTTTCTGTGCCATCTCCATCTGCTCACACCAGTCCATCTTTATGTCAAGCAACCCTGCACAGGTTCCCAGGACACAGGCAGGCAGAGCGCAGCAAGCCTCTCACACAAAGTGCCTCTGGCACAGTCCTGACCAAGTTCTTTTTCACTCTCGTAAGCTAAACCTCATAGTCCATAGTTCTCACTACATTCAGGTCTTTAAACTCTGACCAGAATGATCCAATACGCTGTACTTACAGCACTGCAAGGCACCTCTTAGTACAAGCTTTCCAATCTGTCCACATTCCTTCTGCAGATCACTTCCAAAAGCCCAAAGCCACAAGATTAGGGTTCTAGCAGCAACAGATGACCCCACATCCTGGTACCAAAACTGTTGGGGTCAGCTTTCTAGTTGCTGCACAGAAAGAACCCAAACAAAAGTGGCTTGTAGAGGAATGGGTTTATTTGGCTTACAGACTCAAGGGGAGACTCCGTTCTGGCAGGGAAAACGATGGCATGAGCAGAGGAGTGGACATCACCTCTGCCACAGCACTGCAAACAGCAGCAGGAAGGTGCGCCAAATACTGGCAAGGGGAAGCTGGCTTATAACCCCCAAAAGCCCGCCCCAATAACACAGCTCTAGTGAGGTTCTAATTCCCAAATTGCCATCAGCTGAGGATCGATCTATCAGAACACATTCATTTGTTCGTGGGGGACACCTGGATCAAACCATGACAGCTACTTTCCCATTAAATGACTCATTTTCAAAAGTGCAAACTTCCATTTATTTAGGATGAAAATTACCAGATAGCTATGATGTCATACCATTGAGTCTTAGCAGGTATTTCTCAACTATCTTCAGAAGTTCATTGCATGTCTCTTGAATGGAGTGAAAAACCTTAAAATATAAATTTCATTAGGATAATTTAAAGAACAATAAACAAACATAACTTATAAGCACTTTGAAAGCTGAACATTTATAGGTAAATAAATATCAGGACAATATGATGATGTCTAAATTCCTTGGCTACGACATACTTCAGGTTTAGTTTTACTGATATAGAATGCACATCTACATTTTCCAAATGGGGATTCAAGAAAGCATGGGTTAAATTTACAGAATTTTGCCGATCTTGGTGGCGCACGCCTTTAATCCCAGCACTCAGGAGGCAAAAGTAGGATTCCCTTGAGTCCAAGGCCACCCTGAGACTACATAGTGAATTCCAGGTCAGCCTGGACTAGAGCGAGGCATGCTGGGATTATAGAAGCTCCCCCCCCCCCAGAGTTGGGGATCTGAGTTCAGTCCTCCTGCTTGTGAAGCAAGCACTTTAAGCACTGAGCTGTATCCTCAGCCCCTGCCTGTTTTCTAGTATTGCTCAAAGCAAAACAGCTCAATAGTTTAGTAGAAAAATTATAATAGATTTCCAGGTGTGGTGGTGCACGCTTTTAATCCCAGCATTCGGGATGCAGAGGTAGGAGAATTACTGTGAGTTCAAAGCCAGCCTGGGACTACAGAATGAGTTCTAGGTCAGCCTGGGCTAGAGTGAGACCCTACCTCAAAAAGCAAAAAATAAAAAGATAAATGTTTAAAGTGATAAATATGTTTAACTTTATGTCAACGTTATACAATGGATACATGCTTTAAAGATTATATACTATTCTAGTAATATGTACAATTTTATGTATCCCTTAATAATAGGTTAAAATTAAAAATACTGTGTAAGAATATCAAATATAAATTGCTTTTGAAAAAGAGGGCTGAGTTGGGCATGGTGGCGCACGCCTTTAATTCCAGCACTCAGGAGGCAGAGGCAGGAGGATCCTTGTGTGTTGAGGCCACCCTGAAACTATATAGCACAGGTCAGCCTACATTAAAAACAAACAAACAGGGATTCAGGGCGATAGGCACCGGATCCCGTACTTTTGGGCTCCCAAAACAAGATGCACTATGGGAGCGAGTGACAGGGAGACTACTAAAAATAGAATCTAGGTAATCCAGAATTGTGTATATTTATTAACCTACACTGATCTCACTCTCTGATGGAGATTGTGTTTGTATTTTTCAGGATGCAGCGAGAGAGCTGGGGCCCATCTAACCCTACCAACCGACCGTAGGCTGATAGCTGAGATTCTGGCAAGAGAGGAGCCACCACAGTCATACCGTGGAGGATCCATATGGAACCCCACAGAGAATGTCGGGATGAACAAGGGACCCACAGCCACAGCCATTAAATCAACACAGGATAAGCCAGTGAGACAGAAACCAACGATTTCGACACAAAGACCCCTAAGCTCACAACCTTAAAGCAGCCTTAAT
>PVHP010039292.1:0-16432 GCA_004024765.1 Zapus hudsonius | reverse complement strand
GCATTTGACAGACAGATAGCAAGCACAAAAATCCCCTAGTCAAAATAAGTATCATTCCCTTCCCAGGAAAGCTGGAAGGAGGACTTAGTTAGGTGTTCAGGCCAGGTCACAAGACAAAGGGAGAGAGAGTCAATGTGGGTAACTTTCTTTATATGTATCAGACATTAAATCAGAGTAAGCCTTGTCATCAGGCTCAAATGTGTAAACAGAGGCCTGATTGGTTCAGACTCAAGGTGCTGAACCAGGAGATTACAAAATCTAATTGGTCCATAAAGTCAAAAGTGCTGACCCAGAGAGGCCCAACTAAAGAAGTAAGAAGTTCCTGCTGGGTGTGTCATTAGCAGCCAGTTTTGCAAGATAGACTGACATGATTTGATTCAGGTGTCCCACATAAACTTATGTGTTCTTAATGTTTGATACCCAGGTGATGGCAATCGGGGTATTGGAACCTTGTTGGAGATGTGTTGTTCGGGGCAATTTATGAGGTTTATAGCCAGCTTCCCCTTGCCAGTGTTTGGCAACTCTTCTGCAGCTATTGTCTACCTGATACTGGCCAAAAGGTGATGTCTACTCTCTGCTCATGCCATGGTTTCTCCTGCCATCATGGAGCTTCCCCTCAAGTCAGTAAGCTAAAATAAACCCTTTTTTCTTCTAAGGTGCCTTTGGTTGGGTGCTTTTGCCAACACACAAAGCCAACCAAAATATGGATGGAATAACATTTCCTTATTCCCTCTTGGACCTTCTGTCCCTAACAGCCTGCCATTGAAAATTTGGAAATAACTCTGACAGGTTTATCTTTGCAACTGGTTAGCTGTTTTTCTCTTCCAGTTTTTATTGCTCTCTGTTTTCTGTGTTTATAGTATTAACTGTAATGTGACTTGGTGTGCTTCTTCTCTGTTCTTGAGTATTTGGTGTTCTGTGTGACTCTTGTGCCTACATCGGTGTCTCTATGTAAGATTCAGAATTTTTTATTCTATAATTTTCTTGGAGATATTTTCTATGCCTTTGGCCTGTAGTTCTTTCCCTTCCTGTATGTCTAGGTTTTGAATAGTTGGCCCTTTAAAGGCACCCCATAATTTCCACATTTTCTGTTCCTATGTTTTTGTTTTTGTTGTTATTGTTTTGAATTTGTCATTGATTTTGGCCTCCCAATCTATTTTCTCTGTCTTTTCCTCAATCTTGATAGTCTGTATTCCACATACAGTGGGGAAACTTTCTTGGCAGCCTTTTAATTGAGCTATTTCATTTTTTATTTCTAATATGATTTTCTTCAGCATCTCTATCTCATTTTGAATTTTATTTTCATTTATTGTTTTGACCTTATTATTGTATCTCAGGCATAGGCCCTATTCTGCATTGCATAATTTATGCTGCATTTGATAATTACCTCTTTGAGTTCATTATAATGTTATTTATTTATTGACATTTCTTTCAGCAAACTATTGATTTCATTTGTTAAATCTCTTAATCTTAATCAGTCATTTGTTCTTGGCCTCATTAAGTCATGAAGTTTGTTGAGCCAAGCTTATTATAACTGCATTTTTAAAATGCTTTCTTTGGAGTTTCTGCTAAGTAGTTTTCATTGGTCTCTTCCTCTATGACTATGGCATTCTTAGTGGGGATATCTTGCCTTGGTTTCTTATGCCATTTGTTTTTGTTTAGGATTTACAGATTCATAGACAACCACTTTGTCTTTCTCAGAGTGCAGCGCCACTGAGGCTTGTGTTCTGTAGCCTGCTCTACCTTTTGTGGGCAGGTAATCTATCTGATGGTCCAAGCAGTTTGTCTGGTGAGCCTATAGTGTGTTCCTCACAGGAGACCTGAGGACTATTCTGTCTTGCTTAAGGTTGGAATAGGCAGGCAGTCCTGTGTTATGGGGTGTGGGACTGGTTGAACCCAGGGCAAGGGCTTACATAGGTCTTGTAAAGCCTAATCTGCATTGCTCTAGGAGATGCCCAAAAGTTTCTCTCTGCCTCCTTCCCTCCTTCCTTCTCTTGTTAACTCCCTCTCTCTCTCTCTCTCTCTCTCTCTCTCTCTCTCTCTCTCCATATAGAAAGAAAAAAAAAACTATGTGAAAACACAATGAGTAGGTGGTATCTTGAAGCCAGGCAGCAAATCCTCACAAGATACTGAATTTCTGGTAGCTTTCTGTTCAATGTCAGATTCCAAAGCTATATGAAAAAATTCTGTTGTGGAAATTGCCTACTTTATATAACATCATGATATAAAATGGAAAAGGCTAATAATGTTGACACATGACTATTATTTTATCATTAAAAAAGTTGACAAGTAAGACCATAAAGTATTTTAAAAATTTATAAGTACAAATTGGCCACACTGAAAAGAATCACCAGAAATGCCCAGTATCAGATGCAGCTATGAAGACAGGCATAAGAAAGACTGTCTCATTAGTAACAGTTATAATTAAATATCTGCCCACAATGGGTTAGTAAAAATAAGTAAAATCACCAATAAAATTAAATTTGGCACTCTTTGTAAAAGGACATAGTTATATGCCACTGAATGATGGAGATACATTCTCATAAATGATTCTTTATGTAGCTTTCTACTTCTCCAAACATCATAGAATATTCTTTCACAAACTAAGATATTTATAACACCACTGGATATAAAAAATCATTTTTGTTTATATGAGTCAAGGTTTCACTATGTATCTGAAGCTAACCTTGGAGTCATAATCCTTTTGCCTCAGTTTCTCAAGTATTGCTACTACAGATGTGCACCCAAAACTACACTGGCTCTAAGCCATATAAGTCACCAGGTACATATGATTTGCCCTTTTCATTGTCATTATATGACATATGATTTGACATGACAAAAACATTACAGAAAACTTACATTTAACTTATATACTGAATTCCTAATAGTGATTGTTACTAAGACAAGTACATAAATTTCAAAACTCCATTAAAGTGTAATAACATCCAGAAATCACACATGAAAATAGGATAAGAAATTGACTATGGGTTATTAGAAGAAAAAAGGAAGAAAGAAGAATGAGAGATTTTTCAGTGAAAATTCAATGAAATTAGGCTTTCCAATAGCAATGAAGCCTTTGAAGAGCCAAAGCTTAAAGGAGCTCAAACTCCTTATAATTTTTGAGATTATCTATCGTTTTAAATTGTTTTAACTATTTTATACATATATACAATATATTTTGATCAAAGTCATGTACTATATATTGTTTTTAATAAGTGCTTCAATATTGTTGCCTTGATAGATCTATTTAAATTTGTTATCTCACATGGCTTAAATTTGGCTGGTTATATGCGTCAAAAATATCCATTTCTTTTAGATTTCCAATTTGATGGAAAATACGTTGGTAAGGTATTCAATTAGGATGATTTCTTTTATTTTGTTGGCATCTATGGTAATGCCTCCCTTTAAATTTCTAGTCACATTAATTTAGTTCTTTTTCTCCATTTTATTTAATTTGGCCAAAGGCTTGTAAATCTTGTTTCCCTCTTCAAATAATGATGTCTTTATTTTGATTCTTTTTCTTTTTTAAAATATTTCTTATTTGTTGATGTTTTCCCTGATCTTAATCATTTCTTTTCCTCTAGTACCTTTAGACTAAATTTGTTCTTATTTTCCTAAGGCCTTCAGTCACTTTATTAAGTTATTTATTTGAGACATCTGTTTTTTTTTCTTTATTGTTCATAATGAGTTACATTGTTTAGTGGGCCAACCATGAGTTGTTATCCCCAATTCCCCGTTGTAGACACTTCGAGCTTTACATTTCCCTCTTTGGACTAGGTTTTGGTATATTGTTTTCATTTTCATTAAATTCTAGGAACTTTTTTATTTCCTTCTTTGTCTTCAAAGGCCTATTCATTATTAAATACTGAGTTGGCTACTCCCCAAGAGTTTGTATATTTCTGTACTTTTCTTGTTAATTTCTTGCTTTATTGCAGAGTAGTTGGATAAAATGCAAGGAGTTTTTTGTTTCCCTGAATTTAGTGAGAAAAGTTTTGTGCCCTAATATGTAACATATTTAAAAATAAGTCCTGAGGTATGCCAAGAAGGTTAATTTATAGTTTTGTGGTAGAATATTTGGTACTCATCTGTTTTCTCCATTTTTTTCTATGATGTCATTTAAGTGCATTTTTTCCTATTTACTGTCTTGATGACCTGTCAGTTGTGTTAAAGTCACTCCACAGGAAGTGGAGAGGTGATCAAGAGTGCTGATTCCACAGCAAGCCAGATAACTCCAGCCAGGTTGAAGAAGTCAGACACTGAGGATATTCAAAGCAAAACATTTCAACACAGAAATCTAGAAGCTATTAAGAACTCAACACTAAAGTAGACTTAAAACTTAACCACCATGGCTCAAGGAGCTTTGCAAAAGAGGAGGCAGCAGAAAGATTGTAATAGCCATGGTGGGGTAATATCCAGAGGCAGTGCCCCCTCCCCCAATGACTGACTGCAGCTCTCACAACACATAACCCCTAATCTCCATGAAACATACCCACTGAGGAGGGCCCACAGTGGAATGGGGGCAGGGAAGAGAGAAACAGAGGTACCAACACATGATTATTTATATTTAATAATAATTTTAGAAAGAGAGGAAAAAAGCTTTCAAGGGATTATCTGAGTCAAGATTGGAAGTAATTAATGAACATAAGAAGAGAAGGGAAAGAGAGACAGAAAGAGGGAGAAGAGAGAGAAAGGGAGGGTCATACGATTATGAATTCAGAGATGTGGGTTTATGACCAGGTCTTTTAATTGCTTGTTTGACCTCAGGCTGGGAATTTCATTGCTTCTAAGCTTTGTTTCCCATTATGTTAAAAATAAATGTTGCATCAAATTATTTCTAAAAATGAAAAAGTAACACAGTTGGGATGTGGTGTTGTGGTACATGCTGCACCTGCAGGTCTGCTGATGCGCCTGATAAGCATTTTCACTAGCATGTAGTTGTTTGCATGTGTGCCAGAGTTTTAGATTTTTAAAAATATGAAATAATGGCGTTTCTTTTAGCATTCCAATTAAACAAAACCTTACAATTTTTAGCGGATATAGACATTTCCATGGGACCACCAAGTCATGGGAAGGTTGGAGTTGGAACTGTCATGGAAAGTTATAAAATTCTCCTTTCTCATTACAAAACAATTTCCCTGCATTTAGGAAAAGAGACCTTGCCAGTTTCCAAGTTCACATCTTACAGTGTTAGCTCCAGCTGAAGCTGAAAATTTGCCAGGAAGTTGATTGCTTTGACTAGAACGAGCTTCCCTCCTATACATCAATGCTGAGAAAGAGGTTAAGGGCTGATGCAATGCAGGCAGTTATAAAGGCAATAGTATCTAGAAGGGTCAAGGCTCTGGAATTTACCTATTGCTAAGTGTAAGTCTTCCACTGACTCATGGATGCTGGCAAAGACATGCCATTCCTTGGGTGACAGGTATGCCACTCCATGGAGACAGACATACTTTTGAACATACATTGAGATATAACTTATGATTCTTGAATTGTACATTTTTTTTTGTTGTTTTGAGACAGGGTATCACTCTATCCCAGGTCCACATGGAACTCATTCTGTACCCCAGGCTGGGCTTGAACAAATGAAGATCCTCCTATCTCAGCCACCTGAGTGCTGGAATAATAGTTGTGAGGCATCATGTCTAGTTTATTTTACGTATTTAAAGTTTACAAGCATACGTGCAGATCCATACATCTTTTTTCTTTTTGAAGCACCAAAGCTTTTGATTTTGATTAAATTATTTCTCTGTTTCCCCCCCCCCCACTGGACATTTCATGTTATATTTAAGAATCGGCCACCAAGTCCACCTTAATGATGACTTTAAACTTGTGTTTAGTTGAAAATTTTTGAAGTTTTAGCCTGCCTATGTCCCCTACATTCTTCTTTTGTCATGATTATTTTGACTATTCTGAGTCATTTGCTATTCCATACGATTGCAATGGAGCACTGGATCTCTCTCTAATGACAAAAATTGAGGTTTCAGAAGAGTTTAGGAAGCATGACTATGTGCATAATATTAAGATATAAATATTAATATCTGATCTTCTGATATTCTACCATTCATTTAGACATGCATTTTCTCTTAAAAATAGGTACTACTCTTCAGAGTATACATTGTGTTGTTAAATGCATCACTAAATCTGTTGTTCTTTCAGAAATCACAGAGTAGAGTTTTCTCACCTCAGGTTGACATCATTTCTCTTGTTAGCACAGACCTAGGGGAAGATGAACAAATCGGAGATGTTGAACCCCAATCTTGAGAAACCCTGGTTTCAAAGAGGATATTATTCATCTTCCTAGTCTTGTCCAGGAATAAGGCATTTTTATTGATCTTGGTGGACAAATGAATCTGTCTTCTACATATGAAGAAAACCCGACTTCTGTTTTCAGAGGTTGTGTAAAGATCTTCTAGAGCATGAATTAATCAAGATGTGCATAAATTCTAAGCTCTATAGAGAATTGTTTCTCACCTAGTTTATGTTTGGGGTGGGAACTTAGAAGTTTCCACAAAGAATGGAGCATTGGGCAGTTAACAGAGCAGAATTGAGTTCAGACAGATCTAGAGAGGGAATGGAAGAAGACCTGGTAAGAGGAAAAAGATTGCAAGCATTACATATAAAAAGAGGAACGTAGAAGTCAGAATATGTGGGCCCCATACACACCCAAATACAAACATGCATACAAGAGCCAGAAATGAAACTATGTGTAGCATTTTGAGAGAAAACTGAGTAATTCTCATTAATAAATTCTTATAATTAGCTTGTACAATCAATATAACCAAATTTACCTTGCAAACCAAAATATTATTTTCCTTTAAGCAAAATATAATAAATATATGATTAATTTATTATCTAAAATTTCTTAAAAAGTAATCCTAATAATCTCAAAGAATGAAAGCTATATTGAGTGTATTGTTTGACAAAATGAAATAAAACTAGAAAATAAAACTAGCAATGTATTAGTAAACACGTAAATCTAACCATCTCTAGATTTTTGCTATACACAATCATAAGAATGCTGAGGGAGTCATAGCTGCTTTCAGAGACGTTAGACATTTTCAAAAATGAATGAACTCAATATCAGCGGGATAGAAAAGCATAATTGTGAATGAATTAATATTCCAAAATTATTTTATAACTAAATGGGCTTGTAATGCTTTGTAAATAGCTATTCCAAACTGTTTCAAAAATTGCATTTCAAGTAATTACTTCAATCAAGGCTCCTCAGTGTCCTCTGCTTTTCCACAGAAATGTGTTCCTAGTTTGAGTTGCATTTATTCACTCTGTGTGGTTAATGCTTTGTATGTCATCTATAAACTATTCCTACACTAATATGATTAAGTGGTTTTTTTCCCTGTAGTCTTAATTATTTTACTTTAATAATTAAAATGTTCTCCAGTAGATTTTTATGTATTTACTCAAAATTCATTTTTTTTCTATATTTGTGAGTTTGGCTAGCATTAGTAGTGAGAAAAACAACTATACAGTTTTTCTTTGTCATAAACCAAATGACATTGTGTGATTCTCTTTCTGGGCCCTGTGGGGTTTTTTTTTCTTCCTTCTCTTATGTATCTGTTTCTTCCCCAAATTACAGCATTCTAATTGACATACATTATGGAGGCATTCACTCTTTGGAAGCATAAATTTTCAGTTCAACTCTTGTCTAAGATATTCTTATTTCTTTCCACCTATATGTGTTTTGTTACATCATCTTATCCATTACAACCAGGAACTGACTTATGGCTATTTTTCCTATTACTTGGTCAATTCATGGCTTATCTGGTATCCTGGTGTCTGAGACTCTGGACTCCTGTGTCTTTGGGGGAGGTTGACTTTACTGAAATGGGTGAGAGAGAGAAAGAGGAGCGGGGCAGAGGAAGAGAAAGAAGAACAGGTAGGAGAAGGAGGAAGAGAAAGAGATAGTGGGAGAGAATGAGAACACATGCCAGACAAAGAGAAAGAGGCTCCAAGAGAGGGAAAGAGGGGAATAAGGAGAGGAAGTGAGAGACAGAGAGGGAAAGGGGGGAGAGAGAAGGGGATGCATGCACCACGGAGCAGGAAAGTCGAAGAGGCTGGGATCCTCTCTGACCTTCTCCATGACCTCTCTCTTTGGTGACTCAGCATCTTATTCCATCTGCCTCCATTGAATCAGCTCTGATTTATTTCCCCTTATGCCTCTGTGCTGTTGCTCAAAGATCTGAGAAACACTGCGAAGGGCCAAGTACCTCTTTCCTGTCTGTCTCTTAACATCCAGTTGCACATGACTGAAGGAACAAATAGTGTGAACCATATTTTCCCTCAAGCCCCTGCTTCACAGTTTTGGGTACCTTGACAGAACCCCAAAGACTTGAAGCACATATTCCTATGTATTGAGTTATTCTCAAAAGAATTGGTCTCTTATAGACCATACTGTGAAAGGCAGCTGTGGCAATCCTACTGTGGATTAAAAATGGCTCATGAGTTTGCCCTCACAGCCCAATTGCCACCATCATTTTGAATTGCAGTTCTGGTGACAATGGATTTCCCTAATGTCTGACTGAAGAAAGTCTTTATTTGTATTTTATATGCACATCCATACTCCTCCAGCTTCTTTCTAATACCAAGTTCCCAAATCACTTCTATAATGTTAGTTATTTGTTGTAGCATAGCCTCACTCTGAGGCACATTTCATACTTGATCAGTCTGCACTGCTATAACAAATGCCGAGGTTTTCTTGGCTTACACAGCAAGCATTTGTCTCAGAGCTCTGGAGGCTGAAAATCCAAGATCAAGGTGCTGGCAGAACTTCTGTCTATGAAAGTCACTCGTCCTAGTTTAAGCTTGGGTCTGGGATGCATCGAAATTGCTTTGAAATGGTATAATGCTTTCAAATATAATACTTAATAATTGTTAGCTGTGAGCAGGCTAAGGCTAGCTTTCTTTTCTCCAGTAGGAAATGAAGACACATCTGAATGCATTCCTCAGGCCCTCTCCCTTAGGCAGCTCTCCCAATCTGCCTGAAAGGAGCCAGCGTGCTTCTGTAGCTGTGCTTACATATAAACCACATTTTCCTTTCAGAGTTTCAGGTACAAGTTTCCTCTCCTGCCACATTGACCCCCAAAATACGTGATCAGTCCTGACACTTGGAGGAAATCTTGATAACCAGCAGTTCTTTCTTTGCACAGCAGTCCTCTCTCTGTGGTTCTGTCTCTTGGTGCCTTTAGTATCCCAGCTTCACTCAGGGATGCTGTGGGCTCTGCTGGGTTCCTGTGGCCTCTGCAATGATCCATCCTCTCTCTCTCAAGGTGGTAAATCGAGCAGCTGTTAGCCCTCTCTCATGACATTTTCATTGCCTAGGAGTCACTGTCCTGGTTGCCTCATGGCAAGTGTTTTGAAGCTGTTGTTTATTATATTTTGTCTATTTCTTGATTATTTGAAGAAGGTTGAGTTCTATGTTTAGTATTTCATTTTGGTTGAAAATTCAAATCTCCTTAATCTATTTTTTACTCTAAAAATAGTGTTTTCACATTGCCAATCATATTTGCCCATCTTACTACCGCAATATTTGGACTTTAAATCTAGTATATCCACCACAGGCTTATGGTTTGAATTACCTGTTCTTCCCTGACTGGTGATGCTATCTTGGGAGGCTACTTGGGAACCTCTAGAAAGGAGGGTGGAGCTGGTGGCAGTAAGCCACTGGGTATGAGCCTTCCAGGGTTTTAGCCTAGCCCTTGGATTCTCAAGCTCCCTACTCTGTTGTTGACCAGGATGTGAACAGCTCCCTTCAGCCACATGTGTAAACTGCCACACCTTCCTCAACATGATAGACTAAATAATTTAAGTTGATTTGATTAATTATGGTAGTCATGGCATCACAAAGGTAAATAATGCAAGCCCTCATATAAGCATATATATGTGTTGTATGCTCTTGCTCTCACATGTGCACACATACCACTAGTTAGGTTTATTGGGGATTGACAAAGGCCCCAAGAAAGCTGTTGAATTACTGGCAGGTCATGGTTTGTGTTTTCTTGAATGTGACTCTTCCTGTGTTTTTTTCCCCTTGCCTCATGTCTTTGCAAGCAGTTTATACTGGGTTTTAGGTATGTTTATAAGTCTCACTAAAATGAATCTTTCCACAAATCTTCCACGAATACCAGAATTAGTTAGGCACCTTACTTTTTAAAATTCATAACTTCATTCTCTTTCTGCACTATCTATTGTATTTTCACTGCTTGATTAATTTTCCATCTTTATGTTGCCTGTGATTTTCTTTCAGATATGTCTGGGAATTTTCATAAGTGGAATGTTTTCCTAGTGTAATTCACAAATCATGACAAAAGCTGAGAAACAAATATTGAATCCTTGGGCTTACAAAAAGCAATTTTTAATTTTGTATATTAAAAGCATGTCCTCAGTCAAGAAAGAAACTTTGAGTACATTTTAATCTGTGACCTCCTCTGGGATCCAGTGATCAAGAATGTACTTGACAATGTGCTTGGAGAACTATATTTGGAATTGAGCAAAATCAGCTGATTTAGGATTTAGCACTTATACTGTTGAATAAGATAATTATTGAGCTTTTCTCCCAATTAACCCTTTCAAACCCCTTAACAACCTGACTGAACGTTTAGGAAGCTGAGACTATTTTTGTGTTTTAATCTAAACTGGATGACTCAGCTGAAGCTCATCTAATTCAATCTCTGGAGTTTAAATGAATATAGGCTCTGATTTTTGGATGATGTTAACATAAACAGCAACAGAATACAGAATGAGTCATAGTATCTCTAAGGTATTTTAGCAATCAAGTCCCAAAGCCAGCAGGAAGGAGAGTTAAGTATCATAACTCATTCAAGACAGCCATTATTGGAAATGTGATTTCTGCTTTATCCTTCATTTTGAGACACGTAAAGGAAGAATATAATGGGATTCTAAGAAAATAACTATGTCCATAATTTCAATAATAGATGAATGATTTTTTTCTAAAGTATATATAGATGCACAAAATATCCAACATATATGAACAACATTATATCTTCACACACATGTTGAAGACAATAGTGTGTTAAGTATCTGAATTTGTATGTACATGGTATAGTGTGAAGGTGAAGGTCAGATAAGAAAGCAGTGACATAGAGACTACATTTGAGATTTCAAGGAGACTGTTAAATTCCAGTTGAAATGGTCAAAAATCTCTTCTCTTAATTGAGATACCATAGTCAGGTCATATGAACTAGAAACATGCTACTTTAAACCATACGTGCCTGCTGTATTAATCACTTTTCTTGCTGCTATGCTAAAGCCACTTAAGGAAGGAAAAGTTTATTTGGTTTCACAGTTTAAGATTCTCCATCATGGCAGGAAATCATGGTGGCAGGCTTGAGAAATAGCTGGTCACATGATAGCCAAAGTCATGAAGCAGAGACAGATGAATGTTGATAGTCAGCTCACTTTCTCCTTTTTATTCAGTCTGGGAATCTCAGCTCATGAAACCGTGCTATCGATAGTTAGCATAGGTCTTCTCATCTTGACCAACCCAATCTAGAAACTCTCTCCAGATGAGTCCAGAAATTTGTCTCTTAGGTGATTCTTGATCTTGTCAGTGGACAACCAACAAGCATATCATTTTAAGTCATAACATTCTATCCTTCATCCCAATCAGCTCATGGTCAGCTCATGATGTAAAATGCATTCAGTTCAATTTCAAAAGTCCTCAAAGTCTAAAACAATTCTACTAAAGAAGTGTCAAATGAGCTTATTTATTGCCAATTGGAATATTGGAGGCTGCACATCCTTAAAGCTTTAGTTACTTTTTTGTGGCTATGACCAAATGCCTGAGAAGAAGCTTACATTTTGAACGCACAGTCCATCATGGTAAAGTGGCTCTGTGGAGCAGCTGGAGCTCAAGTCACACATTGGAGGAACATGAAGCAAAGGGAATGTAGGAAGGGCTAAGACATCTCAATAATTGAGCTCAATGACCCACATTCTCCATTAAGGACCCCTTCGACGCCTGCTAAGAGCTGGGGATGAAATGTCAAATAAGTGACTTTATGGGCTTTGTTTCATATTCAAACCACAACATTGAGTCCCTGACACCCATACACTCATAGCCATCTCTTAATTTCACCCTCAGAAGTCATCAGTCATTCAAAGTACCATCACTGTTCAGAATTTCAAAATTAAAGAAAAGAAAAAGAAACACAAAAGTATAAAAGAAAGAAAGAAAAAGAAACGAAATTTTAGATCTCTTTACAGACTGCTTTGTGAATGTCTTTTGGGCAGGTGTGAACCCAGATAAGGCACAGACAACACCCAAAGTATGTCTGAGCCAAAATCCAACTTGATGGGCTAATGAGTTTATTGGGATTAAAGAACACAGGTGAGAGCTTTGGGAAGTAGCCCAGCAGTTAATCATGCTTCCTTGGCAGGAAGCCTGTTGGCCCAAGTTTGAATCCCAAGTACTTGTGTATAGTGGCACAAGTATTTGGCATTTCTTTACAGCACCAAGAGACCCTGGCATGCCCACATGCCCAATTACACACACACACACACACACACACACACACACACACACACACACACACACACACTTAACAAAATATTTAACAAAACAGGACAGGTAAGGCTGAGTGTGGATGTCTCCAAAGCAGCTGAGCCACCTAAGCCTGGTTGAGGACTCACAGTCTGAGCTGCAGGAAGCCTGGCTGGTGGGAGAGGCTGCTCCAAAAATGGTTCCTACTGGTGTAAACTGGGGGAGGGGCCTTGAGAGTCTGGAGCTTCAGAAGCTTCCTGAGACTTGGTTTGTTGTCTTCTGAGTCTCAGGAGCCTCACTCCTCACTGCTGGAGAGAATGTTTCAATTCAGAGAAAATGCTACACAGCACAGAGAGACTCAAGGCAGTCTCTTATCAGTGACCTCCTATAAAATAAAAAAACAAGTTACATACATTCAACATATAATGACGCAGAATAAATATTTTTAGGCATGTCAAATGTATGTTCATGCAGAACAAATTTAAGAGAAGTTTGGAAGATATTGATGTATGAGTTGTCAAACCCCAGAAGGTGTAGCAACTATCCAACAGTAAGTCTTGTTCTCGAAGTCTTTATACTCTCTAAGGAGATTTCTCATTTGTAACTCAGTTATAGGAACACCTTTTTGAAGAGAAATATCCCTCAACCTTAATTCTAAGGATTTTCCAAAACAATTATTTCCTTATATGCTCTATTTTTTCCCATTTATGTTGAGTCTTAGCAGTTAAATACATTTCACAGTATGGTAGAAACCTTCAGCAGGACAAGCTCCTACCCTTAATATTTCCCACTCAAAATAATATATACTGTTTTTTTCCTGTGGAAATTGTATTAATGATTATGTCCCATGTGTAATCTTTGACTCTCTTTGCTACTGAGCCAGTATTCCTTCTTATCTAAGCCGGCTTGCCTATTCAAAGTGATATAAGTCTTGTGAGTTAAGGATAAAGCAAGCAGAAATTATGAACTTAATATAGTTTGAAGTAAACGTGGATTGAAACCCCTCAGAGACAATGTAGGAGATGACCAGAGGAAAAATATTGTAGTGAAAATATGAAGATTGTTAACTGTGAAGTTGTTGAAAAGAACATGTGGATAGAGCTCTCATGAGAAGAAATTAAACTTTCAGCCTAAAATATTACAGTTATGAAATACAGTTGCTCCTTTGGTTTTGAACATGAGGCGATGCATATGGAGGGCCAAATCTGTAAAATTAACTGTAATTTTTTTGTCCCTAATTTCATTTATTTATGGGAGATAACATGGAGATTTTTCCCTATCAGATGATTAACCTAAGTGGCTTAAAATAATTAATAGAAAGTTGAGAGATTATTTAATCCAGAGGGAACAGATAAGGTTGATGATCTCAGAGACCCATGATGGAACCCACTGCAGGTTTCCTTAACTAGACAGTCCCAGGTCCTCACACCACACCCACTGCTAGGATCGAAGAGAGCAACGTGTTAATATGGTCAGGAGACCCCTGAGGGGCAGATGTACAGTCTTCTTTCATTCCTGCCCCACTCACATTGTACCACATGACACCTTGGCTTGATAAAATGTTTTTTCTCTGTCTGCTGAGGTATGAAGACCAGAGCTTAATCGCTGAGTCAAAATTTTGTTCCACTCTTCAAATTGGTTCTGATCTGTCTTCTGAATTCCATGTCTCTTAACATTTGCTTATTATGAATGTTGATGTAAATGGACTTCTGTGGCTGCTTTTACTCTGGCTGTATTCTCAAGCAGATGGTACTAGGAAGAGATTAAGGAGCTGATCCAGACAGAAACACTCCTTTTCTGTCAAACTTATAACTTTGCTTTCCTAGAAAAAACAAACTAAGAACATATATTTAGGAAAGGATAAAGCCATTTTCAGTGGAAAGCACAAGCAGGATGCACTTGAGTGTTAGGATTACTTGTGATAGACATATCTAGAATTTATGATGTACGTGTGTTGTAACAGATGGCACCCTAGAAGGTGCCATGACTTCTGAATACCAGTTATGAATCTTTATAACTGAATTTGAACCTCTTTAAAATGAGAATATAATATACTATTTGAAGACCTCATGTGTTAGCATGGGAATCCAATATTGTGAGAAAGAATATAGAAATACATATCCTTGAATTTATAGATTAATGCTTAGAACAATTTAAGATGTGTGTGTTATTTGTTAGTCTGTTTTATCTTAATCTAAAGTTGTCTGAGAAAGTCAGGGCCTGCCATATACGGTTGTGGAGAATGGGCACTGCACAGCATAAGGGGGGTATGTTTATATAGACAAAGATCAATTCACCTGTAGCACAGTTTTAATGGCCACATGCATTATCTCTTCTGCAAGTTAACAGGGAAATTATAGAAAGGTTGAAGGCACAGTTATAAAGGAAGAACTTTTGTGCTTATAGGGCATATTCTGACTATTGGGTTCACCAACATGAAAATGAGCTTCACACGTAAGGAGCTTTCAGCTGTCATCATCTGGGTCTTCATGGCAATCGTGTTGGTTTTAGTACAAGTAGTAGAGGAATAACTGATTTTCTTTGAATGGAGAATTAGAAGTCTCTGTTATGCTGTTTTTCAAATGTGATGACTAAAGATTTGGATGTGTTTCAGGATTTAAGTTGATAAGCATCCTTACGGAAAGAAAAGAAACATTTTTAGCTAAGAAATACCAATTCACCAGGCTTCCCAGAGGATGATTTGCAAATGCCAAGCATTTCCTCTGAGTAAAAGGAGAACTGTGTGTTATTCAGTAAGAGTTTGGGAGAGACAAGAAGACAGGGATCCTCCAGGGTGCCTTGCATCACACAGAACCCAGGTACACAGGTCACTGGGGACCATGGTTCCACATTATCCACCTAGAATCTGGGTCGTGTGGGAACAGAAGTGGCATCTGAGGAGGCCAGCTGTCTTCTTGGCTTGTGCCATATATAGGATCTCTATCATCTGTGCGCGTGTTCCCAGCTTTGCGATTTCAGCAATTCACAGTTTAAAGGCATTCAGAGCTGATCAGTCACAGGGAACCAAACAGATGTTGAGTAACTACCAAGATTCCATCACTGTCCAATTTTTAAAATTAGAATAGGAGCTACCCTTTCTCACTGACTGGAATGTTGCAAGTCCTCATCAGGCACTACCCTTCGCACTGTCAAGTATGTCTAATTGGTGGTATTGTGAGTGTGGAAGCACAAGCATATCAACACAAAGACCATGTGCTGGGTGTTGTAGAAACACATCATTTAAAAGTCAATAACATGCAAGGTAGTAACTGTTATGATTACAAATATCCAAAGAGAAACAAAGGTTTTTATTAGCCAGAGGTGACAGTTAATGAGTGATTACACTGATAGACAACTGCTTTACCACTGAGCTATATTCCCAGTTATAAGTAATGCGATTAAAATGTGAAGCCTGGCAACTTGAGTTATCTGTGTTTTCTTTCTTTTCAAAAATATTTTTATTTATTTATTTGTAAGTATTTTTATTTATTTGCAGAGAGAGAGAGAGAGAGAGGCAGATATAGAGAAAATGGGCATGCTAGGCCCTCCGGCCTCTGCAAATGAACTTCAGATGCATGTGCCACTTTGTGCATCTGGCTTTATATGGGTACTGGGGAATTGAACCTGGGTCATTAGGTTTTGCAGGCAAGCGCCTAAACCACTGAGCCATCTCTACAGACCCATCTGTGTTTTTTTACTCTAACACACATGAGTGTGACATGTACCAGGCCTCTAGTCTTGTACAATACGTAGCATTGCACTTCTGCCTCTCCTGGATGACATCAAGTATGATGGTTTTTTTTTAATATATATTTATTGTCCATAATGAGTTACATTATTTAGTGGGCAAACCATGCGTTGTTATCCCGAATTCCCCAATTCCCCCCTCCCCATCCCTGATCAGTTGTATATCCTCCT
>PVHP010039291.1:0-16412 GCA_004024765.1 Zapus hudsonius | reverse complement strand
CATATAAATGAAATCACACAACGTGTAGTCTTCTGTGTCTGGTTTCTTTCACACAGATTGATCTGTGAAGGCTCATCCACATATCATATGTATCAGTACTTCATTGCTTTTCATAGCTGTTAATGTCCACTGTAGGGATGCATGTATGGTATGTTTTGTTCATCCATTCAAAGTTGACTTGGGGCTACTGTACATAATGTTTCTAGTAAAACTCATGTAGATTTTCAAAAAATTTTTATTATTTATTGGCAAGGAGAAAGAGAGTGTGTGTGTGTGAGAGAGAGAGGGGGGGAACACCAGGGATTCTTGCCACTGCAAATGAACTCCAGATGCACATGCCACTTTGTGCAGATGGCTTTATGTGGGGACTGGGTAATCGAACCCAGGCTGTTAGGCTTTGCAAGCAAGTACCTTTAACCACTGGGCCATCTCTTCATTCCCTCATGCAGAAATTTATGTGGGGGCATATGTTTGTAATTCCTTTGGAATAAAAAGCCAGGATTGGATGGAGTTGCTAACCATACAGTAGTAACTCTATGTTTAACTTATAAATAAATAAATAAAAATATTTTTAGAGAGAGAGAGTAAGGAAAAGAGAGAAAGAGAAAGAATATGGGCATGTCAGGGCTTCTTGCTACTGCAAAGGAACTCCAGACACATGTGCCACTTTGTGCATCAGTCTTTATGCAGGTAGTGAGAAATTAAATTCTAGCAAGTGTATTTTACTACTGAGCTATCTCCCGGCCACTAGAATTAACTTTTTATTTATTTGAGAGAGTGCATATATATGGGTATACCAGCGCCTCTTGCCACACTGCAAATTAACTCCAGATACATGTGCCACTTTGTATATGTATATGGCTTTATAGTACTGGAGAATTGAACTCTGTCCAACAGGCTTGTCAAGCAAGCACCTTTAAACCCCTAAGCCATCCCCCAACCCTTTAATTTTGGATGCCAATTTTTTTTTCAAAATCATCTGCCTAATTCTACATTCCTTACAGCAATGCCTGAGCGTCCCAAGGTCTGCATGCCCTTGCCAATACTTGCCATTTTGTCATACTCATCAGAGTGTTTGTATTAAATGGTCTCTCGCCATGTTTTCATCTGTGTTTTCCTAGTGACTAATGCTGTCGTACATCTCTCCATATGCACACTGGCCACTTGGATATCTCTTTGGAGAATACTCAGATCTTTTGCCCATTTAGTTGAGCTTTGGGGCTTTCGTAGAAAAGTTTGATTTGGGCAGGAGAGATGGCTCAGCAGTTCAGGCACTTGCCTGCAAAGCCTTATGACCTGGGTTCAGTCCTCAAGTAAAGCCAGATGCACTGAGTGGCGCAGGAATCTGAGATCCTTTGCAGCTGCTGGAGGCCCTGCTGTGCCCATTTTCTCTCTTTCTGCCCTGTAGCCTATAATCAGATACACGATTCACAAATATTTTTTCCAATTATTGCAGCTATCTTTTCACTTTCTTCACAGTGCCCTGTGAAGAACAAAAGCCTTCAGTTTTGATTAATCTATGTGTTCTTCTTTTTCTACTTTTGCCTTAGCAGTGTATCTAATGAGCCACTGCCTAAACCAAGGTCATGTACATTTATATCTGTATTTTTCTAAAAGCTTTCTCTTTACATTTAGCCCTTCACCCATCTACAGTTGATTGTGTGTGTGTGTGTGTGTGTGTGTGTGTGTGTGTGTGTGATGCTTGTGTATTTACCGTTGCATCCCCCTATGCACGTGTCTGCAGGAGTATTTAAGGTGGCTGGAGCAGAAAGTTGGGAGTGTGTGTTCTCAGACTGTTTTGTTGTTTTTCCACGATCATTCTGACTGCTTGGGTCTATAGTTTTCAAAATACAAATCTTGTACTTCTCTGGTTAAATTTATTCAATTTAGCTGTCTTAAAGTTCGCTGATTCTGGGCCGGAGAGATTGCTCAGTGGTTAAGGCACTTGCTTACAAAGTTTAAAGACTCAGGTTTGGTTCCCCAGTACCCACATAAAGCCAGATGTAAAAGTGGTACATGCATCTGGAGTTTGTTTGCAGCTGCTGGAGGCTCTGGCATGCCTATTCTTTCTGTCTTTTCTATCTCTCTCTCTGCTTGCAAATAATTAATTAAAGCTGCTATTTAAATAGTTTGAGCTTAAAGAAAAGTTGACTGATCCTTTCTCCAACTGTCAAATCTTACTGATTTTTATTTAATTTCAGTTGTTGTACTTAATTTTTTTTGCATGTGTATTTGTGTGTGATGTTACATGCATGCATGTGAGCGTGCTCATATGTGTCTCTCTCAATTGCTCTCTACCTTCTTCACTGAGGCAGGGTCTCTCACTTAAATTTAGTATTCATCAATACAGCTGGTCTAGCTAGCCAGCTTTCCAGGGATCCACTGTCCCTGCCTCCAAGTGTCAAGACGTCTCCATGCCCACCCAGAATTTCTGTGGGTACTGGAGGTCCAAACTCTTGCTCAGCAAGTGCTTTTCTCCACTGAGCCATTTCTCCAGCCCCACTTACTGGACAGTTTTTTTTTTTTTTGTGTGTGTGTGTGTGTGTGTAGTATGTGCTGTATACAGGGTACACACATGTATGCAGATGCATGTGCCCCATGAGTACACTGTGGAGGCCAGAGGAAGATGTTGGGTGACCTCCTCTATCACTCACTTTTCCACTTACTTCCCTAAGGTAGAATCTCTCACTGAACCTGCAACAGGGACCCCCAGTGGTCCTCCTTTCTCCACACCCCTCAGCACCAGCGCCGCAAGCATGCTCCATTATGCTGGGTTTCTTATATGGGTGCTGAGGATCAGACGTGGTCCTCATGCTTGCACTGCAAAAGCTCTTGCCTGCTCAGCCATCTGTACATTCTTTGTGTTTCTTTGAGACAGGATCTGGGTTTGATGTAGCCTGAGCTGGACTTGAACTCATTATGTAGCTAAAATTGACCTGAAATGTCTGATTCTCCTGCCTCTACCTCCCCAGTGCTGGGATTACAGGCATGAACCACAATGGTCAGTTTTATATGCTGAAAATTGATCCCGGGGCTTCATACACACTAGGCAAGCACTGTATCAACTAAGTATATCCCTATCTCTGAGTTGTTGGACTTTTTTTTTCTTTTTGAGGTAGGGTCCCACTCTAGTCCAGGTTGATCTGGTACTCACTCTGCAGCCCCAGGTTAGCCTTGAACTCATGGTGAGTTCATCCTTCTACTTCAGCCTCCCAAATGCTGGGATTAAAGGCCACCATGCTGGGCAGTTGTTGGATGTTTATTTTTTTAAAAAAAATTTTTTTTTGGTTTTTTGAGGTAGGGTCTCGCTCTAGCTCTGGCTGACCTGGAATTCACTATGTAGTCTCAGGCTAGCTTTGAACCCATGGCAATCCTCCTACCTCTGCCTCCCAAGTGCTGGGATTAAAGGCATGTGCCACCATACCCGGCCAGTTATTGGACTTTTAACTGCAGAATTTCTATTTCTCCTTTGTTCTTTTTTCTATATATTATTATTATTTTGTGAGACATCATTCTTATATGCTTTCCTTCATTTCTTTAGACATGTCTAGTTCTTTAACTATGTGCCTTATGTTAATATATTATCTATTAAGTTCAACAACTGGATTTCCTCAAGGACAGCTTCTGTTTACTGAGGAATTTTTTTCCTTCTTTATGGCCCATGTGTTCTTGTTTTTGTATGCCTTGGAATTTTTTTCAATGACGGGAGTTAAGTCCAAGGTCTTATACATGTTGGGCAAGCACTCCATCACTGAGCAACATCCCTAGCCTCATCTTGTAACTTAAAAACATTCATTTATTTATTTGCCTCTGTGTGTGCGCATGCCTGCACTCAAGAGGGGGAATTGAACCCAGGCTGGCAGGTTTTGCAATCAAGCATCCTTAACCACTGAGCAATCTCCCCAGCCCTCATTTTGTAACTTTTTAATTGAAGACTGAACAACGAAAAACGTTAATGTGGCAACTCTGGATACTAGATTTCCTTTCTCTCCCTGTACTTATTGTTGTACGTTGTTGCTGCTGCTACTGTTTCGTGATTTTCTTGAACTAATTCTATAAAGTCTACAAGCTTTATAGGTGTGACTTAGTCTGTGCTCAATCAACTTATTGGTTAGCTAATGAATAAAAAGAAAATTTTAATTTGTATTTGTTTGTATATGGGTGCACACATGTGTTGTGCACATGTGTGCACCTATATACAACCAGAATTTCAGTGCATACCCCTATATCCTTGCAACACAGACCTCTGAGGTGTCTGTGCTCCACCTTCTTTGAAACAGGGTTTCCTGCTACCACAAACAACCTGCTAGACTGCACACCAATGCCAGACTAGCTGGCCCAGGAACTTCAGATTCTCCTGGCTCTGCCTCCCATTACCTTGGACACATTGGGATCACTGACACATGTGTACTTTGCACTGGGCTTTACTTGGGTGCCAGGGAATTGAACCCAGGTCAGCAGGCTTTGCAAGCAAGCCCTTTAATCACTGAGCCATCTCCCCATTTCCAGAAATGTTCAGTATGTCTGAGTTTTGCTAAATGTTCTCTGCATTTTATAGCAGCCTTCAGTCATTGGGTAGGTAGTTTTATAACTCTTAGGCTTCAATCCTACTTGCTGCAGAGTCTTAACACCAGCCAAATGGGATAGATTTGGGGTTCCCTGGCCCTTTCATGGGCGTATGCATAGCCCTGCCCATGCTGATGGCCTTCTAGATTCCCAGGGGTTTGCTTAAGCTTCTCAAAGCCCTCTATGGGCATCTTATGCCCCCAGGTTGTTCTTTCCTTTCATGCTTTTCTTTTCTTTAGCTCATTCCAGATGGAAGCAATGCTTAAAAATTCTCAGACTGATTTTTTTAGTCTTTTATTAGTATATATTAATTATATAGTGGGTTTTATTATGACATTTTCATATATGTATATAATGCATTTTGATCACATACCCTGTTCTCACTGATTGTTTTTGACAAACACCCTATCACTAAGGTTGCTCACAGAAAGGAAGTTCTGAATCCAATAAAAATAAGGACAACTTTCTGCAACTGTGCAGGTAACTAACACAAAATAGATCCCACAGACATCGCACTGGAAAAGGCTTTTTGCTGTCTCCAGCCATTGGCTGTTAGTTTTCTGCTCCTCAGTTTCCACTGTAGTCAGGTTGTCAAATTCTGAGGTTACCATGGAGATGCCACAGGGAGTGGATCAAGACAAGTTAATATTCCACAGTGCTTACTGTTCTCAATGGCATTCAATTATGTTTCCAAGTAAATGTTTCCAGACTATTTGCAAACCTTTGGTCAATATCCAGTGTTTGTAAAAAAAAAAAATAGATTGTGACCATTTTTGCCCATGTTCTCACTGTTTTTAAGGAGTAGATGTTTCTGAGGTCCTCATACTGCCATCTGTAAGTGCTTCTCTTGAACATATGACCTTGATTCAATCGTACCATTGTTTTATTTTCTTTCTACCCACAAAGTAGCATAATTCTGTCTCCTTGTCTTCTTTAGTGAGATTATAAATTCAGGTGAAATAAAAACCCATTTTCTGATTTTTAAGTAGTTTTCTTATGCTACAAAGTGTTAGAGCCAGATGAACTTAAGCTCTCTCTTTCTAAAGAAATAAATATAAGTCCAGACAGTCTTTCCAGCTCTTAGGCTAGTTGTGAACTAGACGTTGGCTATTGAGCATCATAAAGTAGTTGCAATATTAAAAAAAAAAAAAGAGCTTGGATGTCCAGGTTTTCTATAAAACGGAGCAGAATTTCCAGACACTCAACTGTCTCTTCACTTCACAAGCATGCTGAGGTGAGTGAGGTGCAGACTGTAATGTGCACCTCTCCCTTCTTGAGCAAAAGTGGAATTGGTAAAGAATCACCCATGACAGGTAAGTGGAGACTGATGACTCATTCCTGGTGAGGTCTTGGGCCAAATTCCAGAAGGCAAAGTGTTTTCTGGAGAGGAAGGAAGAAGATTTGCATGTGCGGCCACACCCAGGAGCTCCAGCCCAAAAGTACATAAACAGGAGAGCCTTCAGTCCCCGTCGTCAGTCTTGCCAGTCCAGGCTCAGAAACCCCAACACATCACAACCATGGCTGTGCTGAGCTCCTGGTCGCCCCTACTGGGGCTCTTTCTGTGCCTTACGCTGCACTTCTCTTCTGCTTTCTACACAACACGTGACGACTGCATGGTCTTCAATGACGTTGTCACCACCATCAACTCAGGAATCAAGGTGATTCCAGGCGTCTTTGGAAACAACACAATCTACACGGGTGAGTAAAAAGTCTTTTCTGCTATTCTTTGTTCTCTGAGGGATACAACCGGAATTTCAGTGCATACCCCTATATCCCTGCTCTTGGTTACACGTAGGAAATGGAGAGAGATGAGAGAGAGAGAGAGAGAGAGAGAGAGAGAGAGAGAGGGCTATTTCTGCGTGTTTTGTGTTCATGAACCATAAACTCCCAATGCTCAGGTTAGCTAAACCTCAGTCAGAACACACCTGGAGCAAATTCTGAGTTAAATAATATGGGCACTTTATTAATCTTGAGGAATAAAATAATTGCATCATACTATTTTCCTTTCCTATCTTTGTGTCAGAACAGGGCCACCATGGATGGCTGTACGCTGTTGAACATCAGGGACTATTTTCATTGAGTCTATGGGTAAAACAAATATGAACCAGAAGCCAAAGCTGGGTGTGGTGACACATGCCTTTAATCCCAGCACTGGGGAGGCAGAAGTAGGAGGATCTCTGAGAATGTGAAGCTACCCTGAGACTACATGGTGAATTCCAGGTCAACCTGGGCTAGAGTGAGACCCTACCTTGAAAAAAATAAAATAAAATGTGAGGTAGACCGGGAGTGTGAGGAGCCTGAGTGGAGTTCTGCCTCTTATTGACAATGAGTGCCTGTGCAAGCCGTTTAACTTCGGTCCACATTCTTACTCCACTGCTCTTCTTAGAACTATTTGATTGGGAATATGTTTCACAAATCTCCCTCGAGGGGTGTGTGAAAACCTACAAACGAAGGCCCATGCCTTCTAGTCAGTCAAACATGCAAGTCAAGGAATGTGCCTTCCATTAACTTTCAGAGCACATCAGGATTCACTCTGGTGCCTTATGCATGAAAGCATTGAGCCTGCTGGATGAATCCTTCATCCTTCCTGCTTGGGAGAGGAGAAGACACTCAGGTCTCAGAGTCTAGGGACGGTGGAGCTGGAATATGCCCCAGCGTTCTAGTGCTGACATTTTTACTGTGCTCCAGGCGATGGTCTAGGAGTAAATGCTCTTAGCTTTTCATTTTATAAATGAGAAATGAGGCTTTCAGAAGGTACAATTTTACTCCAGGTCATTGGAATGTAACAGAGCTGATATTTAACCCTAAACCACAGGGCCAAGTGCACTTTTTTTTGCTGTGCTTCACTTTGTTTATTTCTCTGTCTCATTCTGCCCCTCTTAAAAGTCTAACTGAATTTGGCAAGGCCAACCACCAGGGTGACAGCCATGCTCACCGTCATGGGTCCTAGCGTGAGCACGTGAACCACCTGGCCATGCCTTCACACACTCATCTCGGCTCGCTTGTCTCTTCTTTCTACTTTTTCCTAGAGATTGCCACTAATTACTTCTTGTTGCAACAGGGTTAACTATGTGCTACTCCCTCAAGATGTGGTTCTTGTCCTGCAGGCCAGGGAGGGTGATTTTGTAATTCACCATGAGTACCTGGTGGGTATGGATGTGATCTAAGGCATTACTGCAAGAGAGATTACAGGCCCCTGATAAAAGATAATGCATCACGAGGCAGAAGATTTTCCTACTGAAATGGGGGAAAGAGAAGTCTAGTTTGTGAAGATGCTATGGAGACATGAAAGCCTCATGAAAGAGACAGGAGAAGGAACACACAAGCAATTGGGGCGGGGACAGGAGGGCCATCACAGCAGTGACAGAAGCCTCGTGGTACAGCCAGGAAAAGGGAAAGGAGGAAAAGAACTCAGGAGTCCTTAAATGCCTGCACACGCTCTCCACTCTTATCAGATTCTATTTCAAAACCCAAATGTGTGAGAACTCTGTGATAACCTGTCTCACCAGAGGAATGCTCCAGACCGAGGGCCACAGTCCTCTGCCTCTGGGGACCAGAAGGGCCAAAGTCCACACAGCAGCTCCATGAATGTCTTTGTGAGTGTCATTGCCAGGACTCAGGCCTTCTAGGATCTCTGAGTAAACGCCCACCTAGGCCAAGCACCTTTCCTTATATTAGTTTTGAAATCTTCCTTTCGGTATTGTGTCCACATTGGTAAGTCACACAGAAATGGCTTGGCAGATCACCAGAAACAGCCTACTTAGTAAGGAAAGAAGCCCTTGATATTTACATTAAAATTAGGCAGGGTCAGCATCTGCCTCCCTTTTTCACTTCTATGAGCAAGAGGGATATAATTTGATACCTTCCTGAAATTTTAACTTTAGGACACTGTACTATATTGGATGAAAGATTTTTTTGTCTTTGTTTGTTTGTTTTTAAAAGTGGTTATTTAGTGTTCCACTTGCCCAACACTGGGCTTCCCAGACACTGACACAGATGATAATGTTTAATATAAATATTCAAATTTATACTATAAAATATAAATGTTCCAGATATGAGAGGAAGAGAGTTAAGTTAGTCCAGAGGAGGGACAAGAGCAGGATCTGAGAGTAGATGTGGGGATGGGATGTATGAAAACCAAGAAGGAAGGATTCCACACAGGCATCTAGACATGAACAAAGGCCAGGGGCACGTATGGGCCAGGTGCATTTGCAGAGCAGGGGAAGACCAGCTGATGTCCCTAGAGAGAATGCAGACAGAAGATTTTTAGGGTCCTGAAAAACATGTACTGGGCATCATTATTAACACAACAGAGGTAGAAATATGAAAACAGGAGTGCTTAGATTCTCTAGAGGGAAAGACACTTGGGAGGCTTTGAATTGGAGTGTGTCCCAGTGGGCAGGTTATGCAAGGAAGTCTAGTCCAGCCACCACAGGTTGCAAGGAAGACCGAGGCCAGAGACCTGGCGAGTGCAAATGTCTGGGAAGGGAGAAAGGAAGGGTTAGCTCACAGTGCAATGGGAAAGCAGAAGGAATGGGGCAGGAAACATCCATGGAGGGCTAAGAGAACTGATGACTGTCTACTTGATACCACCATGCATCACTTTCCATCACAGCAGTACGTACAGATGTAGGGCAAATGTCTGGTCCTCCTAAGTGAGTCAGGGCACATGGGATTTGGGTCAGCTGACACTGATTTGCAAAGCAAACTAGGCCAGAGAAGTGTAGTGTGCTGAAATTGACGATAACAATTGCAATTAATCCAATATCCACCACATATTAATACCTTTACATTTTTCTCTTAATACTTCCAGAAGCCTTCCCAAATAGATGCTGTGATACCAGATAATGAGTGGTAATAATGGCATTAGGACCAGGAGACCTACAGCTAGGATAAATACAAAGTGGACATTTGAAAAACTGTGTTGTAGCTCAGTTGGCAGAGTGCTATCCTAACATGCCTTGGGTTTGACTCCCCAACACATATAACCAAGTGTGGTGCCGCACACCTATAATCCTGGCATTCAGGAGGTGGAGGCAGGAAGATCAGAAGTTCAAGGTTAGCCTCAACTACAAAGTGAGTTTGAGGCCAACTTGGGATACATGAGACCCTGTCTCAAAAAAAAATGTGTGGAATTATTGTTGAACAAAAGAACCAATGCTCAGGGTGCTTGACTTACTCCTTAGGGTTAGATCCAGAACTCAGATCAAGGACTTACTATGTGATGGGATCCATTTCTTTGCTTTGAAGAAGTCTCTGAAGGAATTTCAGATGGCCCCCAGCATTGAGGGTTTTACTCACATTGACTCTTCTGAGAGAAGAAATGAAGAGACTGAAATGTCCTCTTGACATTCCCTTGAATTGTATGTCAGAATACAGAAAGTTAACAGTGTCAGCAAGGTCTCCTATAAGTGCATGCCAAGTCAGTCATGGGAAAAGCCTCATCTGAGTGGAAAACAGCCTTAAGGGGTTATTTGGCAAGCCTGTGTATTTAACCCCTGTGGCTCAGCATCCCCAACCCCTGTCCTATCCCACCCCCATCTCCCCATGCCAAGAGAATCAGCATTTCCAGAGTCAGGAATAGGACTTTGTTTTTACTTGGCAACCATATTCCCTTATATTCGTGTAGCACTTCCCAGAAGCCCACCTGACCCTGTCCCTTACCTGTCATCTCCCCACTCCTGAGAGGAGAGCTCAGCAGGCTTCTACTCAGAGGATAAGAGATAACTCTATTAGGGTCTCTCCCTTAGCCACGTGTCACAAAACCAAATCCAGAGGATACTGGACTTTTAACTACATTTACTATAGAAAATTTAGAAAATACCAAACAAGCATGATGGGGGAAATTAATGAGTTTTCAAAGTTTTAAAGATTTATTTGCATTATGGAAGCTCTCAATAAAAAGTTTAAAAATTTCATTTGCAGGTGTATGTGGGGGAAGTGGGGTGCACTGGGATTACTTGCTGCTGTAAACAAATGCCTGTTGGGCTTTATGTGGGTACTGGGGAATTGAACCTGGGCCAGCAGGCTCTGCAAGCAAGCATCTTTAACTACTGAACCACCTTTCCAGCCCTAAAGAATTAAACCACTTGTAATCTTACTACCAAAATATCAAGTAATGTCTTTTTTTTCTTCTTTCCTTATTATTTTATTTTATTTTATTTTATTTTTGAGGCATGGTCTCCTGAAGCTCAGGGTGGCCTAGAACTTTCATGTGGCTAAGGATAACTTTGAACTCCTCATCCTCCTGCCTCACCTTCCAAGTGCTAGGATTGCAGGCATGTGTCACCATAGTGGACTTCCAGGATGTATTTCCTTCCAGGAATTCTTGAGTTTCCTTGACAAGAAATAGGACCGTGCTTTGACTGCTTCCTCACCTTTCCTTCTAGTACTGGTTCCTGTGAACAAGCAAGTGAGCGCTGTGATCCTGCGAGCAGTGGACAAGAACAACAGCTCTGTGGGCCTCTGGGAGGGAGCAGACAAGGAATGCAACAACAGCAGTGCCCTATTCTACGTGACTCATTTGAAAGACTCATTCATCAGAGTAAATTGGGTAGCTCCTAAATCTGAGGACATAACTGGAGTCAAGCTGCAGTAAGAACTTACTTCATTTGGCTTTGAGTTTCAAAGTTTTCTCTATCTATTTTGTGCATTGACCTAGGAGGATGGATCTGGATATGATGTAGAGACTTCAGCAGGGACACTTCTTGTCAGCCTCACCACTCCATAGGTACACACACACACACACACACACACACACACACACACACACACACACGCACCCACGCACGCGCGCGCGCTCGCACAGACCCCCCCCCCAGTTATTTTCAACATAAGCAGGAAGAACTGGCTTACATTTTGCTTGCATATCCCCTGCATTCAAACTACAGAATCATTTTTTAAAATTGTTATAATTTGTTAGTATACAAAATAATGAGCTTCATTATATTCTCATACATGTCTGTCATTGTACTTTGCTCATATTCACCCCAATTATCTCTTCTGCCCCTCCCCTTTATGCCCTTCATTCTTTCTGGCAAACAGTCCCCCTTCTACTTTCATGTCATATATATAAATACATATATATATATACATATATATACTTATTCTAGTAGGGAATCATGTTTTTAAAAACTACAGCCTCAATTTAGAAAATGAATGCACTCAGATTCTGAGGCGAGGCCCCCTAGAGGCTAACATACTTTGACAAACTTCCTCACTGCCAGAGATTTGATGCTGAGTTTACTTTAAGAACCTAGTGTTGGGAGGTACTTGTGCTTTTAGATGGTCATTTTGTATTGTAAGAGCACCCCTGACCATCAGCAGCTAGTGATGCTGTTAAACCATTGTTGCCTCTCCTGCCATGCTCTGGGCCTGCTCAGGCTTAACTGACTTTGCCCACAGAGTGATGAGTGAAAGCAGAATCCAGAGGGATCCGCTGCATCCAGCCTCACAATGACAGAAATTGCATCTAAGCAGCCAAAGCTAATTAGGATAAGGACATTCCCTTCATCTGACCTCATTAAAACCTCCTCAACTCCATGCACCAGCAGACAGAATCTACAGGGACTGTGCTGTGACAGAAGCAAGAGCACAGCCCCACTGACCATGTGGTCTCGCCCATCCTCACTGCACACTCATTTTGACACACTAGGCTCTCTGCTTCTTCTCGCCATGTATCTTCAGAGTCTTGATTGGCAAGCTGGACTCATGGGGAGGGGAAGCAGGAAGCAGGACTCCACCTCTGCAGCTACTGTGTTGAGCAGAGCACAAAGGATGTCAACAGGTCCTAGGTGGCGGGATTTTACAATGAGGTTGAGGAACAAGATTCATACAGAATGAAGTTCTGGATGAAACTTTATTTCCTCAGCTTTCCATGAATTTTGGGATCCAGCAAGGACCTATTACATACTCTCATGCCTTCCTCTACTTCATCAGAACACACATCATAATTGTAAATGATTACTTAACTAATCAGTTGGTCATGAAGACACTATAAATGTGATGAGGGAGGAGGGGTTCAGCACCAAGCCCAGTGACTAACGTCCAGGGTCCTTTCACTGGTTACTTGTTGAAGGACTGATGCTATGATGGAGCCATGGGTATAACAACAGAACAAGCTGTAAGACTCATTCAGTGAGCATTATATACACATAATGTGTCAGGCATTGTTCACACAGATCCTACCGTCAAGAAGTCAGCCCTCTGGTGGAGAGAGAAGCTCATAGCGATTCAGTGCAGTAGAGAGTCATTGTTCCTGATGCGGGGAGAGCTGTCTGGGTTAATAACAATGGGGAGAGAGCACTTCATAGAGGAATCCGTTGTGTCTATGAGCAGATATGACCACGTATTACAGACAGAGGACTAGCTTGACCAAAGGCAAAAACTGGGTGCCAGTCAGTGGGGATGGGGGATGGAGGATGAGGGATGGAAGAGCCATTTGGAGGTAAGACCATGGAAGACCTCAATCAAGACCATATGGACCAGTCCAATATTTAGTGATCTGTTAGAGACCAAGAGGGTGAGGTACTCAAGCAAGGTGGCTGAACCGATGAACTCCACAAATAACTGAGTGCTCACTAGATCTCGTTAATTTCCCCCACAGTGTCTTCATTGTCAACCTCAACCACACAGCTACCTTTTCTTCTCTGGAACTGGGACAAAAAGGTGAGTTTCTTTGCAGCCCATTTGCATATTAGGCAGTAAACTCAATCAGCCTGCAAAATGATTTTCAGGCATTTTTATCGTCCATTACTCACATACTAGTTGAATCTTCCAGGATCTTGGAACCTACATAAGCGCTTCCTGGACTGGGGAGGAAGCTCAGTGGTTAACAATGCTTGTTTGCAAAGCCAGCTGGCCCAGGTTCCATTCTCCAGCACCCACATCAAGCCCAGGCAAAGTAGTTTGCTGTGGGTGCACCTATACATACACGCATCAATAAATTATTTTTTATAAAAGTTTTCCAACATTTTATTACATGCCTTGTGGAAAACAAAAGCCCTCTCCAAGATTTCTGCAATTTTTCTGAAAAGTTCCATAATTCCCTGTGGCTTCAAACATCTGCTTCTACAGGAATCATTTCTAGTCAACACCACAGAGTCATCCATATGAAAAGCAACCTTCTCAATTACCAAAAAGACACCAAATCCCTCTCACACCAGACCTTCAGTGGGTAAACTAATTTAAAGAATGATGGGGAGGGGAGTTGTTAGAGAGTTGGTATCATAGAAATATGAATTCTGTCATCAGTTATTGTTAACATTTGGGGAGGGGTGCAGATTGAGTCAAGTGCACTACCATTGAGCTGCATCCTCAGCCCTCTTGTGAGTTTTCAAAGCGGCTTTGACCACTGTCACAACCACTAGAATTTCCACTGGCTTCTCTAAGCTTGGAGCCGCCCTCTCCCACTCTCAAGGCTCCTCGCCCTTCTGCTCCCTTCTCTGTCCCCTTCTCTTGCTCTTATCTCCCTGGGGGGAACCAAAATGAATTTAACATGAGGTTCAGAAGAGATGCGCCACTTGCCTAAGTGACCACAGAAAACATCAATAGTAAAATGAGGGCTCCATTTCCACACATTATACTTTTTTCTACTTTTCTTAGACTACACTAAAACTAAAGTTAATTTTGGGACTAGAAATGTGGCTGTGTGCATAAAGTGTTTACTACACAAGTATGCGTGCCTATGTCTGGATCAAAGTCTCCAAAATCCACCTAAAATCAAGACACAATAGCAGGTGTCTGTAATCCCAGCATGCCGATGATAAAAAGGGAAGCTGAGAGAGGAGAATCGTGAGAAGCTCGTGGGCCAGCTAACCTGAAAAATGGAACAATGAACAAGAGAGACCCTTCATTAAACAAGGTGAAAGGCAAGAACCAACACCCAAAAATTATCCTCTGACCTCCGCATGCACAATGTGTCATGCGCATGCCCACACTCACACACATGACGTGAACATGCACACACACATCACAAAAAAGAGGTAATTATAATGAAGTCTTTTTTTGAGGCAGGGTCTCACTCTAGCCCAGGATGCTTGGAACTCATTCTATAGCTCAGCCTGGCTTCAAACTCGCAGCCTACCTATCTCAGCCTCCTAAATGCTGGGATTAAAGACATGAGCCACTGGCTTTAATGCAGATTATAAAGGCACGATCCAACCAAGTGCACAAATGAGGTTTTTGGTTCAAATCTTCAGCACTGCAAATAATAATAATAATAATAATAATAATAATAATAATAATAATAATAAAGGATTTAACCAAGAACAAAAGCCTTAGTCTCTCCCCGAGTCCAAATAACAAGACTGCTTCATGAGCCCTGAACGCTGAAAGACATCAGCAAGCTGCCTGTTTACTTGATAGTCATGCATTGCAAAATGTGCTCAGAGGGGACACTTATTTCCAACAACAAAGTTTAAGTGCTTATGCCTGATCAAATTACTACATAATAGTGTTGTGTTTCCTTCATGGTTTTCCGTTGAGAAGTATAAGGTACTGTTTTCTTTCTCAAGGACGTTTTTGAGATGAACACTGGCATATATGCTAACAGAGGGGGAAATGTTTCTAATCACTATCCCTTAACTCTATATTAATAAAGTATATTTTTAAATTTTTTAAAGCACCAGGAGTGTGACTTGTACCTGTACTCCCAGCAGTTCAAAGTCCAAGGTGGGAAAATTCTAAGTCAAGGCCAGCCTGGGCTATTAGTAAGACTGTTACAAAACAAAATTATAATAAGAATGAAAGGGGTTGTGCTCCACTCTCTGGCTTCATGGAATGCTAGAGAAATAGTTGTCCAGGGGAAATGCTAAAGCCATAAAACAATGCCTCAGTTACAAGGCATCCTACAAGTGGGTGGAAGCATCCCAGGCTTGAGTAAATCACTGGACATTTTCCTTCTTCGGCTTTCTTATAACCAGAGTTTTAAAGGAGATGAAGGTGAAGTTGAAAGGTACACTCAGACCTGTGATATATCTGAGCTCCAAGCTCCAGTTTTTCCAGGATCAGATAATCCCCTAGGATCACAGGCCTGGCTCTCTCTGCTTCTCTAAGAGAGAATCTCAGAGACCCAGTGGCTCTTCAGGCCCCGTATGTAAAGCCAGCCTCTGACTCAGGAGCAGAAGAAAGAAAGTCAGGCATTTGGAAAGGGCATCTTTCCACTAACTTTAAAGCAGAGATGGCCATCCTCAGGTCTAGACTGCTGACTTCTTACAAGGCCTTTAAATGAGCAAGAAAAACATAAAATTGTAGAATTCTGTGTCATATTTTTATTGCTTAAGGGCATGAAGATATTTGAGAGCAAGCTTCCAATCCAATAATAAATTCAATGGTTTTATAAATCAGTGGTTCCTCCATCATCTCAAAACACGGCAGGCCTGAATGGTGGAAGCTCACTTATTGTGTAACTTAACACTCAGCAACCCAGCTGCTCACCTGGACTGGAGAAGTGTTGATTAAATGTGGCTCATGAGCCCTGACTCCAATATTCTATCAGGTACCCACCCACCACCCAACAGAGATTCTAAAAGCACTGTTTCTTTGTTTCTTCTCCCCCTCCCAGTAATACCCACAGCCTTTACTCCTATCACCAAGCTTTCTGGGGACAACCAGACCACAGCCAAGACCACGACCAAGACCACGACCAAGACCACAACCTTAACCACAACCAAGTCCACGAGCCTAACCACAGCCAGCAGCTTCGCCGTTAGAGTGCTCAGCAGCCCCGTTGCAGGAGCCTTCCATATCTTGCTTGTTTTCCTCTCCAGCAAGCTCCTCTTCTAAGGAAACCAGAGAAGTAGCCGTCTGACCTCCAGGACACCCTCCAGAGCTCAGACTCCAGGCCA
>PVHP010039290.1:0-16433 GCA_004024765.1 Zapus hudsonius | reverse complement strand
GGGGGGTCGGGGTCCTCCCAGCAGACCCGCCCCCTGCCGGAACCATGTGACCTATGGGTTTCCACTCCCTCCCGCTGTCCAGGGGCCCAGTACCTGCTCCACGTGGCTGCATCCTTCCGGCTCGCCTCGCCGGAAGCTCTCTGACCGCAGGCTTCGGCACCGACTAAGGTACGTGCTCTCGGAGCCTCAGTCCCTGCGTTGTGCGGGAACTGGATTATTCGGCAGGTGCACGTCTGCACACCTTTCATTTTCTCGGATGTCACCTGTTGCTCGGGGTGCTGCTGCAGGTGTGCAGGTCGATGGACGAGAATGGCAGGTTATCAGTTAGCAAACCCGCTGCAGGAGAGGCAGATGGACCATGAAAATCATCAACGGACTCGCCCAAAGGAGTCGTCACCATACTGAGGGTGTTGGTGAAGTCATAGAAGTACTGACGACGGGATTTTATGTCGTTCAGTGAGTTAAAGGAAATGACTTAGTCTTACTGTGAAAAAAAAAGTAACAGGTCATATGTGCTGAAATTTAGCATGACAAAAACACTGAAGGATTTGGCTGTGTGAGAGGGGTTATGGGTGGCTGGTAATGAAATTTCAATAGTGAGTGAGTCTGAGATTGACAACTTGAGAAATAGGCACTGTATTCCAGTTTAAAGTCACATGCTTCTGAGTTTTCTTTGTTTTAACATAATTGTTTTCTTATTAAATATGGGCCTCTTCCCCCACTGATGTTTTGAACATAATGGTTTAACAGGTAAGGCCTTTTCTAGAACAATTAGCTTATTTCCTATGTTTTGAGTGGAACTGTATTTGGTCACCTTTGCAGAACTTGGAAGAAATTGGAGAATGAAACCTTTGCCTGGAGAGAGGAATCCTTCCTTCTCTTTTTCCAGTGACTTGACAGTGAGCGTGGTCAGTTGGACTGATGTGATTTCTTTGTGGGACAGCAAAATAGCCTGAGTAACAATGTAGATATTTTGCCCTGAAGAAAGTTTATCAAGTTGTAAATGCCACAGCACTGCCCTGTGATTCTGGAGCAAATCTGACACAGATTGGTATGACTGCCTGCTGCTTTGACCACACCTGCCTCTTAATCTCTATTTATATTTTCAGATATTATAGTAAGTGAGCAATCTTGTTATCTCCTTAACACCTGAGCCATTAGCTGTGAATTCAGAATTGAGATGAAAGTATGTATAATAAGCAATTAGGAGATATTCAGAATTGTATTGCTAATATTTGGATCAGTGCTTCAGTTGTGTCCTTGAGATTTTCTGTTCCTACTCTGGTACAGAACAGGAATCAAAGAGGAGGAGGAGACAAAAGAAGGGGCAGTATGGGAGAGGGACAAAATAAAGGGAGAATAAAAAAAAAGTAGAAGAAAACTAAGGAAAATAATAGAAGAAAAGATAGTTGACATTTTATAAGACTTTCCTTGAGAAGTAAACATTTCACAGGTAGATCAAAGTTGTCTAGTGAAGCAGTATGTTAGTTACCATTACAGAAATATTTTAAGTGTTAGTCATTTAATGGTAAAGGAGCACATCTGTAGGCATTCATACTAATTGTACTAGTCTGGTCAGGTGTTGGGATGAGGAGGAATGGATCTACACAGAACAAACAGACCCCTTAATAGCTTACCAATTTTGTTATTCCACAATGACAAAATGCTAATGATTTTTTGGGGGAGTGTTTTGTGGTAGGGTCTCTCTCTAGCCCAGACTGACCTGGAGTTTACTATATAGTGAGGGTGGCCTCAAACTCACAGCGATCTTCCTACCTCTGCCTCATGAGTGCTGAGATTAAAGGTGTGTACCACCATGCCTGGCTATATTGCTAATGATTTTCCAAACCTTTTTTCTCTTACTTTCTAGTTCAATTCTTTATTCTTTTCTCTCACAAAATATTACTAAAAACTCAGGAAGTTACTTTTTTCAAATAGTTATTTAAGTCTTTATCAAGTTTTTTTTTTATTAAGTAGAAACTTTGTATGGATACATCATGTGCTCATCAAGTTTTTTTTTATTTTTATTTCAAGTTATGACCAGTGTGGTGAAGATCAGAACTTTTGCTCCAGATTAGTTTTCTCAATTGTGTTGTTTGTATTTGGTTATATCCAGGGGCAGGCATGCACAGAGCACATGCTGCTTATGCACAAATAAGCATTTGGACTTGTTATATTTGACACTGAATATGATGACCTCCCTCTTTTATGAGTTGAGTTTATAAGTATTTTTTCTAGACCAGCATCATTCAAAAGCTACACTCTATGTGGCCTTCTTAGAGTGAGACATTGAAGAAAGCTCCAGGTCCTTTCCCATACAATGGAAGGTGGTGGTCTGTGGTAAAGATCAGCCAGTAGAGAGGAAAGGGAGGACAGAATGAATTCAAGAGCAGTACCATTGGAAGCAGGCTTACTTGCTTGCCTCAAGTTTATTCCTCTGTAAAAAGGAGGAAGAGGATACAAGTCAAGTTTGAGGTTCCTCAGTTCAGCTTTCTCATAATTTTAAATATTTACCTGGTGGATAAATTGTCTTTCATCCTGAAAAATTTAGAGGATATATCAGGCTAACCTTAACCCACAGTACCCAATAGCCTTGTGTGAGACATGCATTCAGATAGTCTAATTAGAAAGAATACTACTCTGATGCTTCATCTTCCTGGCCAGCCTTACTCATTTTAGAATTACCTAGGAAACATATTTCTCAGCATGGCTCTGAGGGCATTTCCAGATATTTAAGTGAGGAGAGAAGACCACCCAGAATGTGAGCATAGGCACCATCCCACGGGCTGGGGTCCTATATTGAATAGAAAGCAGAAACTAAGATCTTGGGAGTCATTTCTGTGTGCTCTTTGTGAAGCAAAATGACCCTCCCTTAAGTTGTTTTTGCCATTTTTTTTAACAGCAAAAAGAAAACATAGCAAAAATTGGTAACAAGAAATGTAGGTGGTGGGCTAGAGAGATGGCTCAGTGGGTAAGGCACTTGCCTCCAGTGCCTAAGGCCCCAATTCCCCAGGACCCACATAAACCAGACCCACAAGGTGGAGGCCCTGGTGTTATCTCTTTCTCTCGCTCTTTCTCTCTCTCTCTGCTTGAAAATGAACAAATAAAATATTAAAAAAAAAAAAAAAAAAGAAATGTAGGTGGTGTCGCAGTTAGTCTCAGGCCGCTGGGATGAATCTCCAAACCAGGCACAGTTTATGGGAGGAAAGGATTTATTTGTAGCTATAGATACAGGGGAAGTTCCAGAATGCAAAAGAAGCTGGCCCTTTTTCACAGGTCCGAGCAGAGAGAAAATCACAACACCAACCCCACACACAGAACAGCAAACAGGCAGGAGAGGAAACAGAGAATTCTTTTACCTTTTTATAGCCCTAGGGTGGGGTCTTGCAATTCTATCCCAGACTTAATGGCTTTCTGAGTCTCTGGAATTTCCTTCCTGCACTGCCCACACAGGAAAGTATGTTTACTTCTAGCTCCTTTGAGCTTCCTTACATCCTGCCCCCTACTGAGAGGCTGCCTTTCTGTGAATATCCTGAGACCCACCCAAGATAATTATAAAGATCAAGTTGACAACAAAACCTAACCATCACAGGTGGTAAACCTGATCATGAGATTCTTAAGTCTTAGGAGCTGGTTTTGTTGGAGGAAGGTAGAAGAGTTGAACTACAGGACTTAATAGACTACTCTGATGGGAGTTTGAGGTACCAGAATGCACAGAGAAACATGGACAGTAGTAGAGTCAGGTGTGTGAGATTCCAGGGGGCAAGCAGTGTATTGGGAACTGGGCTAGGAGCTATTCATGTTATATTTTCTGGCAAAGAATCTGGTGTCATTCTATCCATGTCCTGAGAATTTGACTGAGGCTGAATTCCAAAGTAATGAATTAATTTGTTTGGTGGAGGAAATTTTAAGACATGATGGCATTCAGACTTCTGTATGGTTACTGCTCATTGCATTTAGATAAGTCTATGGTAAGAGCAGCAAGTGGAGCAACATAAAAATGCTGTTTGGTGAGGAAAGAAGCATGAGAAAGTTTTAAGTAGCTGTGTGTGTGTGTGTGTGTGTGTGTGTGTGTGTGTGTGTGTGTGTGTGTGATTGTTAAGAGATTAGCCCCATTAAAGAAAACCTCTCAGTCTACACTGGAGCAATAGGAAAGTTGCACTAAAGGCAAGACGCATCCCATTAAAGATTTAGCTTATAGTGTTTGAATACACAGGAAAAACCAAGCCTGCAGTGAGAATGCTGTTAATGCTTCTAAGGAGGTTTCTCGCTCCAGAATGGCCACCTATGTTTCCTGGGTTTCACAGGACCAGCTTCAGAGGCACACAGAGATTGCTGCAGCTGTGGTCCACGGGCACCACATTCCACCTTGAGTTGGCAGCAAAATGTGCCTTCATCATTCACATGGGACTGGTTTTACAGACGTGAGAGATGTAAGAGTTTGGGGTCAATATCTAGAAAGCTGCTAAGACAGGTCAACATGAGGCCTCAGAGGGCCATTGTATGAAGCTGTGAAGATGAAGTTCATGTTCCAGTGGAGATCTCAGGGTGTTGGGAGATGACAAGGAAGCCTCCTGGCATGGAGTGGAGCCAGCCCAAGAAAGGTCACATGTACTAGGTGTTGAGTGGAGGAGCAGGGGTACCAGGTTGCCAGATCTGGGGCTGTAGTGCTCAGTGCGTTTCCATTTTTGCTTTGGCCCTGCCTTTCCTTGCCATCCTCCCTCCTTCCTTTGAGATTGGGAATGTTTGTTCTGTCCTAGTGTACTTTGGAAGTGTATAACTCGTGTTTTTTCTTCTCACAGAGAGGAGATTGCCTGAGTCTCAGAAGAAATTGACTTTTGAATAGTAACGGGACTGTTAAAGACTATGGGTACTTTTAGAGATGGACAAAATGCAGTTTTGCATTATGGGATGAAAATGAGAATTAAGGGATGAGAGGTGCAATGCCTGGTTTAAGGTGCTGTGTTTGGGAGTCAAGTTGACAAGGGATTGAGTTGTGATGAGACTATTTATTGTCGATTTGCCTGGACTTAGAAACTACTAAGACACCTCTGCTCATGTATCTGAGGAAGGTTCCAGAAAGGTTTTATTGAGAAGGGAAGAACAATTCTGAATATGGCAGGGTTCCTGACTGAATAAAAAGAAGTAAGCAAACCCAGTGCTAGCATTCATCTCTCTCCTTAGTGTGGACAGAGCGACTAGCTGCCCCTAGCTCTGTCCTTCACTGCATGTCTGCTCTTGCCCCCAGGTCTTCCCTACATGATGGACTGGGCCCTCAAACTGGGAGCCCAAATGTGAAGTGTGCCTGTGACATTCATGTTTCTCTTGTAAAGTAGAAAATGGCCAAGTGACATTCGTGTTTCTCTTGTAAAATAGAAAATGGCTAAAACACTTATTTTTAAAAGAAATAGCTTAAGGTTTGTTTTAAAACTGCTCACTTGAGTCTCTGGGTGTCATAAGGCCCTGAGATGAGCTGCTGTCTGGAAAGGAAGAATTAAGTAAATAACAAGCTATTTCAGCTTCTGTAAAACGCTTACGCTATAGGAATATGGAGGGATAAGAATAGCCAAACACCAGACTTCTATTCTGGCCTAGTTCTGCTTATCTGTTTTTTTTTGTAACCTGATAATACAGACCCTAACCCTTGGACTGGAAATTCCCCAAAGTTGTTTACTCTGGCCTATAAAAAGGTTTGAGTGCCTGCATTCTGGGCCGCTGGTCCCAGTTTTCTAAGTAACTGGTTGACTGTGGTCCAGGTTCGAACCTGCTTGAATAAATGACCCTTGCTTTTGCTCTGACTTGAGTCTCTGGTGGTCTGTCTTGGGGGGTCTGGACCTTACACAAATAAATCCTTCCTACCTTATGTTACTTTAGTCAGGTATTTTGTCAAAGGAATGAGCAAGTAACTAATACAGCTTCAAAACAGCATCTTCAAAACTGCATTCTAGACACAGAGTAACTTCAACTGGTCACCCAGCCTCCTTGCTCAAAAAGCAATAAAGTTGTGATTAATGAGCCAGTAGAAATCATATGTGTTAACTTGTAAACACAAATAAAATCAGACCAGGAACCGTGGCTCTCCTTTTCTGAAAGGGAAGGACAGGGATTAGTTAGGACTCATGGAGAAGTGGTTGCTAGGTGAGCAGAGGTCAGATCCACCCTCATACTCACTTGGCAACTGTACATCCTAGATTTGATTTTCTTAGAAACTCAGCAGTGAAATTTTTCTATTTTGTAGTTACAAATCTTAAGAAATGATAGGTGCTATAAATTCTTAGGAAATGATGACGGTAATATTCTGCAGGTCATTAGTTCCACAGATATTTAAAACTGTGCTAAGAGCTATGAATAACATGCAGGGTGTCCTTAAAAATTTATTAATTTAGGAGTCACAATCTTACCTTCAAAAGGCTATCATTCATTTCATCTCTAATTTTTTGTTACCTGTTTCCTAATTGTGCATCGGTTTTTGAGAAATATCCTTAAATTTTAGCTTTGATCTGAGCTTCTTTTTGTAGTGGTTAGCAGCGACTGCCAGGTCACACACTTCTCAGAATGCTGAGAAGTGGCAGTTGAGTGCTCAACTCAAAGTGGGACCTTCACCTCACCACTCCAAAGCTTGGGGGACATCACAAAAGAAGGGCTGGAAGGGAAGATCAATCTGGAGCACTGTAGAATACTGGCTTCTAGCCATGACTAGATGCATGCACTATGAAACTGACAGCTTACCTGTACAAGGCAGGGTTTGTCAACACCCTGTTATGAAAGGGTGGGGAGAGACCTATGAGGGCCAACCCTCCCTAAGGATTTAAACACAGTTAACAGTTGATGGAGGAAGGAGAGACACTGTCTTCAGTGGTGTAACCACCGGTCAGGTGCCCATGCTTCTGTAAATAAACCCTCGCCCATGCTCTTGTAAACAACCCTAATGAAACTCATTGGGATGGGCAGACACACACACAAAAGTAGGTGGGGCTAGTTGGCAGGAGGAAGGAGATAGTGGGAAGGGGAGCAAAAGAAGAAAATAGAGGGGAGGTCTGAATATGACTGAAATACAGTATCCATTATGTACATGTATGAAAACAACAATGAAACGCACTATGTATAACTAATACATGCTAATAAAATTTTTAAAAGAAATAACATTACCTTTAATAAGGACTTTTGCTTAGTTGTCGACCTACCAGAAACTTCACCCATAGGCTACTACTATCTGTAGTCTCCAATATAATATTTTTATTCAATATTAAATTTCTACTATGAAAAAAGTAGAGTAAATTTTTAAATTAGTCTTGAAATAGGTAATTTTGAAGATTGGGACTGATAAAGGCAAAGATATCTTCTAAAATTGAAAATCATATTTTTCAAGTAAACAGCATTCCTTGAGAAGTAAATGATACATTCATTATCCATAGAGTTCCATGTGCAGGAATAGCATAAATGCCCGTATCCATTATCTGTATTAAGAAGTTCCGAAACATCACTTGTTCACCACCTCTTAGGTTACTTGGTCACTGTTTTTCTTGATTCTGCATATTGGATCATTGGATTTATCTTCTTTCTGGCTGAGGGGAATAGGTGAGGACCGACCTAAAGTCCTCTGACCTTCACACACGTGTGCACACACAAAGACATTAAATTAAAAAATAATTAAACAATGGCACGTACCTTCACTGGGGAGATAGTCACAACTCAACAGAGAGGTTCACTATTATAGCCTATTGACATGTAACATTAGAAAAATGAATGTCTGCTTATCTGAGCTGCTGTACCCTTAACTCTTTCAGAAATGGCAAAAAATCTTTTGGCTTCATCTCTGTCTACAAGGACAAAACTTCTACAGCAAACAGGAGTGTCAATTTACTCTACTTCTAATGGCTTCAATGAGGAAGAAGTGAAAAAGGTCCTTCAGCGGTTTCCGGGTGGATCTGTTGACCTTCAGAAGAAATACAATGGCATTGGTATTCTTACACTGAATAATCCAAACAAAATGAATGCCTTCTCAGGTATAAGAAAATTTTCTTTACTAGATATAAAATGACAGTATTTAAATGCTATCACACTTTTTGTCCTTTGCTTGTTGAAAGAATTCTTGTGCTTTTTATAGAATTAATACACATATATAAAAACAATAATAGCAGCTAGAAATATTTTGTTAATTATGAATATTGCAGTTTTAAAAAATGACTTTATTAATGTGTGTTCAGCTTGTAGTTTTGTATAGTTGAAGGTGTATTTTTAGTGCTACCTGATAGCTATTTCAACTTTAGGAATAAATTTACATTCTTAAAAAAATGACTATACATGTTGATTTAAAATGACACTGTTAAGCTAATATTTTTCCATTGAAATGTGCTAACTATATAAAAACCTCATCTGTTATTTTTGGCTAATGTGACTAGGAAACAAGAGGAAGGAAGTTACTGAGATTTTCTGAAGATTAAAAGAATAACATTATTTAGCTCAAATTATTTTCTGCAAATTGGATAAGGCTCTCATTGCCATTTTCCTGCCCTTGTTCCCCAAATGTTTCATTTTAGTTTTTAATTTCTCTTTAAAATTTTAACTTTTTCATGGGGGCACTGCTTGGTAATTCCATACATATGCATAAATAATCAAATAAGGTTAAATAGCATTTCTTTGACTGAGAACCTTGAAATCTCTGTCTTCTAGTTAAGTCACATAATAAGATACTGTGAACTACAGTCACCTACTCTGCTATAAAACACCAAGTCTTATTCCTTAAATAGAAACACTGTATTTACATATCTGTTGACTCCATCCTAACTTGGTGGTACTGGTAAATACCTTCTCTTTAGTAGTTAAGACTCTTGACATAGAATGGTTTTATATAAACCACTCTCAGGAAGACAAAGATTTCATGTTTCCTCTTTCATGGAACCTTGCTTAAAAGAAAATAAAAACTAAAAGAAAGATATGAAAATAAAAGCAGGAGAATTTGGGGAGAACATGGAGCCAGGAAGAAATGGAAGATAGGTCAAGAAAGAGTAATGATGGGGCTGGAGAGATGGGTCAGTACTTAAGGCGTTTGCCTATAAATCCTAATGACTGGATTCAATTCCCCAGTACCCATGCAAAGCCAGATGCACAAGGTGGTGCATGCATCTGGAGTTCTTTGCAATGGATAGAGGCCCTGGTTCTCTCTCTCTCTCTCTCTCTCTCTCTCTCTCTCTCTCTCTCTCTCTCTCTCTCTCTTTACAAATAAATAAAATATTTCCAAAGAAAGAATAATGGAGTGAATATGATGAAACTGTTTTATACATATATGAGAATTTCCATGTGAAATCCATTATTTTGTATATTTAATGCTTACCAATAAAAGAAAAGATAGAGACACATAGAAGCAGGACATGTGGTTTTATAACTTTTGATGCAGCGTAACTTGGAATTGTGCTACCATGATATACAAGAATGAGTCAGCCACCCTCCTGACCGTATCATTTACATTTCAGGGTGATTTGGCAATCTGTACTTCTAGATATGTACTTCATGGGTGAGGGTATATTATATTTGATATGGTTTGAAATGTTGGGCTCAGGCATATCACAATTTTATGTTTTTATATATAGTTATACCTATAAAAATAATTCAGTAAACTGTAAACCTTGTAAATCTCTAATATGAGGTCTTTATATACAAACTTTTATTTCTACTTATTAGCATTCAGAAATATGTCCTTACATCAGTGCTGGTGAATACAAATATGAAAGTAGACATAAATGTGATCCACACATATAATTTTAAATACTGTATTAGGTATTATTTGAAAAGCAAAAATAAATAAACTTAATAGTAAACTATTATTTCAACAAGTAAGTGGTATAAGAAGTTATGAGTTATTTCCGTTTTTATTTTCATTTTAATCTTTGAAATCAGGTCAGGCATATACTTAGTGTATATGTCAGTTTGACTACTCATGTTTCAAACGGTCAAAAATTCCATGTGATTATGGCTACTTTACTAGACTATTAGCCAATGAAAAATAAGATTAGAGAGGTAAGTGCTACTTTAGAGAGTTCAGCTAGAACTGTGGTAATAATACTGGATTGTTACAAGTAATCTTTTATTCAAGTGGATACAAATATTAATTTGATGCATAATTTATAAAACTAGTAAAAACAGAGATGCCTTGATTGAAGTAAAGATGTTTTATTAGCTTGGGAGGTGAGAATATGGGTGATCTCCCAAAACCTTTGATTAAAAATTATCCTACCAGATTCTTTAAGGTCTTTACTGGGTGAGCTCTTCTTCAACTCTCACAGTGAGTTTGAGTCCAGCCGGTAAGAGTGAGACCCTTTGAAATCATATCAAGGTAGCACTCTAATGAATAAATCATAGACTTGCCTCAAAATCATACAAATGAAAAAAAAAAAACCCACCAGAAAGCAAAACAACAATCTTGAAGCACCTCCTAAGCAGAGGAAAATTAAATTGATCACGTTGGGAATATTATAAATTTGGAAGATTGTTAAGATAAACATATCTTAAAGTTACTGATTCGAAATTCAGATGGTAGTCCCTGCTATTTCTGATTTTAAGGTTATTGTTAAAGGAAGCTGTGCAGAAGTCTGAAATCATATCCAGGTAGCACTATAATGAACAGATCATGGACTTGCTGGTTGGTAGACCTGTGAAGCACTTCCATAGACTGCATCTGTTATGTCACAGTTTTGCAACCATGGGAACAAACTGGTATTATTACCCCTTTCCTAAACTAACATCCTTATATACCTGTAGCTGGTGAAAGAAGGGTAGAAATCTCACTTTGTTCTGTACACAGTATAGCCAATATATCTTAAGATCTCTGTCATATGTACAGCTTGTTGAGCTTGTTGGCTGAGACCGTTAACATCCATTTTCCATGAAGTTATCACTATATGTGTTATCTTTACCCTAAAAAATTTTTTCCCTATCTTTATATTTCATATCATACACTCCAATGTTCCTATTCCTAGGACATGCATGATACATATTTTTTATACCTAAACATGGCTGTCTGGTTTCTTAAGGTAACTTTGAAAAATAGACTGATAAATTTAAACTTTTAAAGCAAGGACTGTTATGTACACTTAGTTTGCTTACCTCATTATCTGAGCACATTCAGTAAATATTTGTAAAAATCTGCCCTAGTAATCTTGCCCAGCATCTTATTATTTCTGTATTACTTTCTCAGTCTCTTACATGTATTTGTGCTTTTGCCTCTCCTCGGACTGGCAGGTGCTATGATGCTGCAACTTTCGGAAAGAGTGATTGAATTGGAAAATTGGACTGAAGGGAAAGGTCTCATTGTCTGTGGGGCAAACAACATGTTTTGTTCGGGATCTGATCTGAATGCTGTGAAAGCACTTGCAACTCCAGAGGTGAGTAAGTGTGCGGCTGTGCATGAGCTTTCCATGTGTTTCAGGCACAGCTGAGATCCTTCTTTTCAACCCAGATGCTTACGGTCATGTATCTTATCCTTTTGTAGCTTTCACAGGGGCACAGAGGTTTGTTTGTTTGCTTTTTTTTTTTGGTGAAAGTATAGAGCATTTTAAGGGGAATAATAAGTAGCAGGGTATCTGCAACAGGCAATTCTGGTTTGCACTTTGAAATGACTAATTTTTGTGGTGTAAGCAGAGCACTCTCATCTGTGAGGGGTATGTGGAGAGTTGGAGTCTTGTTTTCAGTATTGCTCCTGCTACTTCCCCCTCAAAAGCCTCCCTTGTCTCTTCTCTAATTCTACTCTTTTTTGGAGATAAAATTTTAAATTACAATAATTTTACATTAACTATAATGTTGCAAACATAGCGTAAAGTCCTCATACATATACTTTATGCCCCCGGTTTAACATGTTACTTTGGTATATAGATTTGTCATAACTATTGAAATATTAATGAAAATCCACTGTATGATCTCATGTGTGGAATCTAAAGTAGTGGAACTCATAGAGGCAGAAACCAAATGGTGTTTACTAAGGACTAGGGGTGGGGTGTGAGTAATGTCGTTGCAGTTACACATAGACATCAGTTCTTGAACTCTAGTGTACAGCATAGTGTCTCTTGTGAGCAGTACTGTAGTACAGTGTATATCAGCTATTTTATCATGGTTGGGAAAGAATACATGACCAGAAGCAATTTCAGGAAGAAAACAGTTTACTTTTGGCTTACAGCTTTGAGGGGCTTCATGGCAGGAAGATGTGGTGGCAGGAGTGCCAAGCTGGTATCACACCTTCACCTCACAGGTAGAAAACAGGAAGGAAAGCATGAGTGGCTGGGCTATATAACCTCAAGGCCTGCCTCAGTGGGCCACTTCCAACAAGGCTCCTCCAACTTACATTAAGGACCATGTAATCAACCTGATTTATCACTAAGGATGTTGAAATTAATCACCCAGCCAAGGCAGTGTTTGTGTAAGCTCTCTAACATTACTTTCAGCTTTTTGGAAGAAAGTCAATTAGTCTACAGTCAAGGTGGTTAGAATAAGTCCTATTCTCTGGATGGGCAATACCCATACTTATTTGAAGATTTATAAGGGAAATTTGATTTGTGTCTTTTCTTTCATTAACTTATATATCCATATAGTCATTTATGTATGTCAGAATGAACAAATGGATATTTACTGTATATACATTATTCAATTTTTTTGTGCTCAGATTTTTTTAGCTTTGACCATTTGTACCCCATTGAGGTTAGCTCTTATCTCCTTTTGGCACGACAACATTCATTTGGATTGTGAGTGTTCCTTTATATTCCAGTAATGAGAGATACTACACCTACTCTAGTACTGTAAGATTCTTCACCTATTCTAGTACTGAGAGAAGCTCCACCTACTCTAGTTCTGAGAGAAGCTCCACCTACTCTAATTCTGAGAGATGCTCCTCCTACTCTAGTACTGAGAGATGCTCCACCTACTCTAGTACTGAGAGATACTCCTCCTACTCTACTACTGAGAGATGCTCCTCCTACTCAGTACTGTGAGATGTTCCACCTACTCTAGTACTGAGAGATGCTCCAACTACTCTGGTACTGTGAGATGCTCCACCTACTCTAGTACTGTGAGATGCTCCACCTACTCTAGTACTGAGAGATACTCTAGCTGATCCTACACTCTTCCTGCTCTACCTTTGAACCAGTGATTTCATCCAGGAGATCTGGATATGGAGAACACTAGAGAGTGATTCCTATAATTGAGGTCTGACATGCCCTATGACATGGGACTCTTATCTCTCATGCTCAGGAAGCTGAGGCTGGAGGATAGCAAGATCTTTCTGGGATACAGAGTGACTTAAAGGCCAGCCTGGGCAATTGAGCAAGACCTTGTCTTAAAATTTAAAAAAATAAGGAAGTTATAGAGTGTGTGCTGAGGACTCAAGTTAAATCTCCTGCACTGCAATATAAACAAACCAGGGGAGGGGGGGGAGGGCGGGAGGAGGGGAGGCTGTTATAATTACATTCTTGTGGCTGACACAAAGCATCTAATCAAAAGTAGCTATTAAGACGAAAGTTGTTTATTTTGGCTTATAGTCTTGGAGACTAGATATCACCTCTGCCACAGCAGGTGGATAGCAGCAGGCAGGTTAGCTGAATTCTTACAAGGGGAGTTCACTTAACACCCGCAAGCTGGCTCCAACAACACACCTCTTCTAGCAAGGCTGCACCTCCCAAATTGCCATCAGCTGAGACTTACACATTCAAAACAGATGGTTTATGGAGGACACCTAGTTCAAAGCACCACAGATACTAAGATCTGATTGTAACTTTTTAAAGTCCATTCATAACAGTACATTCCTTGGTTATGTGAAAGATAATAATAGGAAAAGAAGCTCCAAGTCTGGGACTTGGTTGCAGCTATAGATTTGCCATTTATGTTAATGGCAAAGTTAGAGTTCTTCACCCCTCACCAGGGCAGTAGTAAAATCTGTCTTACCATCTTTGGAGGATTAAGTTAGCTAATGTCTGTGAAAATTCTATGTAAGCTAGAAGGCTATTGCTGTCAGATTTTTACGTAGGTACTATAAACTGGTAGTACTAAGATGATAGCTTGGAATCAGTGTCATGTTTCTTCTTGGTGGTTGGCTAGGGTACAGTAGTATGAATGACTGCGATAAAGAAGAACAAGAAGATTAACCATGACCAAAGGCCATCAAACGGTCCACAAGAGTTGAGTTCATTCATGTGGATACTTCTTGTGTGCACCTAGCACACTGGCACCTGGTCAACTTCAACACATAACAATTTATAGGCATATGTTTTTGGATTACATTGATAGAATAGGAATCCCAATTATGAACTCTCCAAGAGACCTATTTGAATTTAGCCCATGTCCTGTATATCAAAAGAAAAAAAAATAAAAACAAAGAGTAGAGAAGAAAAGGGAAGTGAGTGGAAGCTAGGAAAAGGGAAAATTGGAAAAAAAAAGAGTAGTATTTGATGGTATGTGGCATATGATTTTCTATTTGCATAAATGTGGGAGGAGAAATCACTTGTGGTTAATCAGAATACTGAATTTGACAGAATTGTACATGAGTGCTGGCTTCAGCATGTTTTGGCTAATTGGGCAAGTCACTTAGTCTTTCCAGTTTTGTTTATTTCTCTAATCTCTAAGTGGAGATTGCAATATATAGTTTACAGAGTTGCTGTGAGAATTCAAGATAGTAGTGAGAAAGTGCCTTCTGGTACTGTGTCTGAAAAAGTTAGCTATTTTATTTTATTTTTATTTTAAAGATCTTGAGATATTATCTCTGACATGACTCATGATTTCTAGCAGCACTACTAGACTTAAATTTGCCATTTGTTGGCATTGAGAGCACTGGTCAGGAAACTAACTTGAAGATATGAATTGTTCCTAAACTGTTCTAATAGCTATGTGACCTGCAGTTCATTTGATTTTATAATTAGGTAGGTAGAGAGATGAATGGTAGATAGATAGTAAGTAGGTAGGTAGGTAGTTAGATAGATAGATAGATAGATAGACAGACAGACAGACAGACAGACAGACAGACATCTTACTTAGGCCATGAAGTATAATGTTAAAACAGAATCAAATAATACATTATTGTGGACATGATATAAGTTGGGTAGGAAAATTCTTAAATGATGAATGTTTATTTTACTTTATTTTCTTCTAGTCAGAAGGTTGTCTGTCTATATCCTATAACCAGGTTTTTTCCAATAAAAAGCTTGAAGGTTAAGTATGCTTATTTTGTTCGTCTGACATGCCATGTAGGAGAACATACTGAGAGACTTTATTCAGACTTCAAGTAGGAGATCACTTGGTAAAGTATACTCTAATTCTAACAGTCTCCAAGTAACTTGCTCTAATGAGAGCCTGTACAGCTGAAAAGTAGAAGTGTCTATCATTTGTTGCTATACATCTCTTAGATCCCTTAGGAAATGTAGAATTCTGAATCTACTTTGCCATCAGTATGGATAGAATTCAGATTGAAATGGATGGAATGGATATATTTTAACAAAAGCATTTTCCAGGATAGATGAATCCTTTATTATACTTTTATGAAATCTCCATCATCATAGCTTGGATCATATGGCATTAAAAGTAAGTAATTTGAGTAAAATTTTCTTTGTGGGTAATAGATAGATGAATGGATGGACAAACGGGAAGTTGGGCAAAAGAATTGGTGGACAGACAGGGTCTCAAACTATAGCTCACACTGTCCTGTGTCTGGTGCTTCTCCAGATGTTACCACACGGGTCCCTGGCCCCCTGCTAAATGAGCCTGCTTCTCTGGCCAGCAGGAGACCTGGCTTAATCTAGGAAAGGTGAGCGCGGTGGCTGGACAATCACATGCAGCAGGGAGAAGTGTCCAAGCAGATCTCAAAACTTTATTTTAGCATCCAATCTTATATACAATCTAGGGATGTGTTGCATTGCCTTATTTCTTACACAAAGGGGGCTCAGTAAACAGGAACACAGCTACAGAAACACAGCCAGCAGGAGTAAAACCTATTAGCACTTGTAAACAGGATTTAGGGCTGTCAGCCATCCCCCCTGCCTCCTGGGGGGCACAGGTGTGCTAGGAACAAAGGCATGAGCTACCATGCTCAGGCTCTCATCCGGATGCATATTAAAACTTAGCTCTGGGCTGGAGAGATGGCTCAGCGGTTAAGGCACTTGCCTCCAGTGCCTAAGACCTTGGGTTCAATTCCACATTACCCACATAAACCAGACCCACAAGGTGGTGGCCCTGGTGCTCTCTCTCTCTCTCTCTCTCTCTCTCTCTCTCTCTCTCTCTCTCTCTCTCTCTCTTTCTCTCTCTCTGCTTGAAAACGAATAAATAAAATATTAAAAAAAAAAAACTTAGCTCTCAGATATACAGCCAGGCTGGGTCCTACATCTCACTCTTTTCTGTTTGCTTGTAAGCAGGAGAGTTTGGCCACACACTCTGGGACCACCTCATACTTGTCATAATTGTGG
>PVHP010039289.1:0-16426 GCA_004024765.1 Zapus hudsonius | reverse complement strand
TTTTTCTTTATCACTTTGAGATGTAAGAAAACCACTGTCACAAAAGAGTCTTGGTTAAGGAATCAGTAGTAGACAAAAAATCACAAAAGACCTTTAGTTGCCCAGTTGTCTAGGAGAAGGGAAAAGTAGAGGAAGTGGAGAAGTGGAAGATCTGTCCATCTCAAAACATGCCCCATACTCCTTCCTCTCTGCAGACTTTCCTCACCTACACCCAGCTACAGCTCATAGGAAAAGTGTAGCTTTACATGAAACCCATCATTTTAATGAGATATTGTATTATTGGAATGCAACTCACTGACTTTAATGATTCAAGAGTGAACATAAAATTGATGGCACTTGTGCATGTTTTTATCCAAGCATAAAGAAAGGATTAATTCTACAAAACAGGGTAAAAAGACAGTAAAGGTGGGTGTGTATGCCCACATGCATGTCTGCAACTTAAGTACCTGAGCCCAGTGTTACCATTATACCTGCTCTTGCAAACTGGTGCATGAAAAGTCAAAGTCTAGTTTATGTCAGGGCTAAATTAAGGCATGATTACTAATGAAGCATTGAACAAGAGTGATAGGATCACTGTGCCTTGTTACTGTCCCCAATCCTTAAAAATTACAGAGAGGAGATTTGTAAGAATAAATAAACCCACAGATGCAGAAAAAAAAAACATGAAGAGTGGTCAATGGACCAAAATGTATATGGAATTCCTGAAACAGGAGAGGCAAGTGCAACTTTGCTAATACCAAAAATGATCTGACAGAGTTCCAGGGAAGGATGGCCAAACCAGTAGAATCAGAAGACATGGAGACAAGAAGCAAGAGGCAGCCTTGCCTCGGGTTCCACTGTCCCCAATGTCCTCATTTTTATTTATGTTTGTGTACATACGTGTGGCATGACACTTGTGTGGAAATCAGAGACAACCTCGGGTGTTGGTCCTCGCCTTCCCTCTTGTTCTAGGCATGAAAATGCATAAAGCCTCAGTACGTACTTGTTCAATCTAGTTCTTCCTTCCCTTTATTCCTTCTTTTCTTCCTTCCTGCCTTTCTTCCACAAATACTTATTGAGAACCTACCATGTGCTAGACAGTATTTTAGGAATTGGGAACAAAACAAACTGAAGTCCTTACTTTCACAGAGCTTGTGTGCTAGTAGAGGGAGAAAGATAATAACCAAGTCTGAAACGTGTCTAGTGATTTAAGTGACAGTAAGAAAGCTAAAGTCAGGCAAGGGACCAAGGATGGGTAATAAGAATGGGCTGCCCTTTTGCATATAAATGTGCATCAGGCTTGCTGAATAAGCAGGGCTTCTACCCAGAAACAATCAAAACACAAGTCTATTCTCCCATCACTGCCTATACTTGGTCATTTGGAGGGGCTGGTCCTCTCTTATGATTCATGAAATATAAGAGGAATCTTAGGACTTTTCTGGTTGCTATCATATAATACAAAAGTCATCTGGCTATTTTTGTCCTAAGAAGAATCTTACTGGGGTACAGGGAATGCTCAGTTCCATGCAGTAATTAAAAGGTCAAACTATATTTAAAGAATCTCCTTTTATGTGGGTGACAGAGAGATGTGCATGTGTGTGGTAGAGCATGAGTGTTTGTGAAGGTACACCTGTATTCATAAAGATGGCATAGAGCCATTTCAGAGCCTACCCTCCCTCATATAGGATGAGAGAAAGATCAACTAGAATCCCATGGATTGAAACAAGACAATTCAATGTGGCCAAAGTCATTCTGTTTCATGAGATGTCCTATTAAATCTTCCTAGAAAGGATCTCAAAGCTACAAGAGGAGACCAAAGTGCAATGGCAGGTGTCTTCCTCCATCACTCTCTACCTTATTTTTTTGAGATAGTTTTTCTTTTTAATTTGAACCAGAGCTCAGCTGCAGGCTCTCCTCCTGTCTCCTTCCCATGTTAGGATTTCAGATACATGTCATTATACCCAGATATTCTATGGGTACTGGAGATTCAAACTCAGGTCCTCCTGCTTGTGTGGCAAATACTCAGCCAGCTGAGCCATCATCCCAGCTCAAATCTCATTCCATTGCATTGGGCTTGTTTTGTCTGGGTCTGTTATAGTGGGAACAGGGGCCATGGTTGGCTTCTTAATTATTATTCTTAGAATTCTCTACACACCACACACCACCATCCCCAAGTTGTTTTTTTTTTGGGGGGGGAGATAAAAAGATATGGTGATATGAGACGAGAAAGTAGATGCGAGGAAGGCAGAATGCAGCCCTGCTCTGGTTTCCTCTAGGCATGTCTAGATTTGACCCTTTCTGATATTTTTGGATTAAAAGCTGATCCTCTTGCAGCTTTGGGATCCCCTCTGGGAAGACTCAGAGGTATATCTCATTTTACATGTCTTGGGCTGAATTTAAATGTCCTACCTCAATGCCTGGAGATCCAGCTGGTCTTCCTCTCATCCTACATGAGGACACTATCTGAAATCACTTTCTCTTCCTCATGGCCCACAACTGATCCTTAAAATATACTTTGTGGATACAAGATCAAGTATAAGATGACCCAAGTACATATTTGTTCCACCCCTGATAGACAGGTAATTGGTTTCCTCCTGTTCTGCTTGTCCAGGTAGATGACCAGAGGCTCTGTGTGCACTCTCACCAGGCACTCAAGGTGCCTGCTTCTTGGATTTCCATCCTCCTAAAGTGTCACTCCTGTGAGTGGGGGCCTAACGGCAACATCTTATGTGAGAAAGAACCTTCATGCTTCTTTTTGTCTTGTGAAATTATTATTTTTTTTGTGAAATTATTTTTTGTTCTTGACCTTTTTTAAAAATCTTTAGCCAAAATGTAGACAGAGTCCCATTTTAAATACTGTTACAAATAAATGATGCTCACAATAGTCCTTGTAGCAGAATATAAATGCCCTTGTACTTTTTTTTAACTTTTGAAAGTTAAACAGAAGTGCTAGTAGATGAAAGAAGCAGCAATCTTGCAAAAAAAAACTGCAAAGAAGGTGTTCAAGAGTGGAAACAGATGGAAAGGGCTAGCAAGCATGTGTGTAGAAATCACTCAAGGGAAAAGAACCAAAATCAAGCTAAGATACAGGGAATCAAAGTCCCCCACCAAACATGTATATATATCCTAGCCATACCAGTGTGTGGAGGGAATTATTGGACTAATTGTGAGGCAGCTTGGCAAAGTATTTGGAATTATTATAGCTGGTCAAAGATCTTGGGCTTTCGTGGCAACTTTTATGCTCTCTGACCATTTGACCTTGACCAGCGGCTGGGCTTCATTTGGTGACATTTCTTTATCTGCACAATGTAGGTCACATATGGTATCTGCCTGAGAAGTTGCCCAAAGGATGCAATGAGGCACCTTTAATGTAATTATCTTATTGCAATAATCCTACACCAATAGGATACAACCAGGAAGCAACTGTATTTTAACTAAACTGCCCCTTCTAGCCCATGTGCACCATGCGTTCTCACCTTCTGCTTGATAAAATCATAGGCCTGTCCCATAGTTTTTCTGGCCTCTTTAAATTTTCCAGGGCTATCTCATTCTGCTTATAAAAGTTCCCTGTCCAGTAGTATAATCAGCACTTGAAACTGTATTAACTGTATTACAGGTAAGCTTCGCCTTTCCCAGCTAAGGGCTGCTGAGGGTCCTGAGCCTACAGTGGCGCTTTGCTCTGCTGCTGTTTGCCTCTACCTTGTACTCATGAATACCTGCCAGGTGTGGCTGATGGAGAGAGATCAGGTGAAAAGGCACAGTGTTAGGTGGCCCATAGTGTCTTGACTTGTGCTAATGCCCTGAGCTTGGAGGACATTCAAAATCAACTCCTTTCCAAGGACTCTTTTGGGATTGTTTTCAGGGATTCTCTTACTGAGGACCTCCAATTGCAGCTTACTGAAAAGCAGATAGCTTCCCTCCTCCCAGCTGAAACTGGAGCTCCTTTGAAAGTGCTCTTCCTTTCCCTGATCATTTTTCCTGATGGACTTCATTTTTCTGCTCAGACCTATTATCTCTCTGAGTCTTCACCAGGTCTCTCAAATTCCAGGAAAGGAGCTCAGCAGCCTACTTCCTATTACTAACCAGCCTGAGCAACTGGAACTGAATTGACTGGAAGTGAATTGCTGCCTTTCAAGCAATAAGATTTCCCCAGTGCCAGCAAAACCTCACAGACTCGACCTGAGATAATGATTGAGACACCACAATGTAACCGAGACTATTTGACTACTCGTATCTGGGCCCCTGTGTTTGATCTTCCCCTACACGATCCTGAAGTTCCCACAGTAATAGGCTTTAGGATGCCTGCTCCCCTGTTCTTTTTATTCAGTGGCCCAGTATGGCCACACCAGATTAATACTTCAGAATTCTAAATACTAATTATTTTAAATAAATTAGTTCTTCCTTACTTTACCAATGTCTGCTTTTCCAATTGGACTCATGTTTTTATTTTATTTTTCTTTTATAAAAAGTTAAACCCTAGATCCCCTCACACCCTGTCCCCGGCAACTCTCCTCCCCTTTCCCTGAGGTCCATCCTCTGTGGGGTTCTTGATGTTCACTCCTTTTATGAGGGATACTGTGGCTCTTCCAATCTTCCCCAATGTTCCAAACATGGTGGGCCTGTTAGCAGTCTGATTTAGTGTTTTCTGTGGCGAACCGGTTTCTGTTTTGTTGGGTTTTGGTTGGCTGTGTTGTCTGTCACCATCTCCCTGGTGCTGATTGGACTCTTGGCAGCAGGTGGTCAAATCTGGACTGCTGGGAATCCCAGAGTCAGTCCTGTGGTTTAGGACTCCAGCAACAAATTCCTCTTCCTGAGCTGTAACTCCTCAATCCACTCCTGGAATCTTTTTCTTCAAGAGGGATCTGGAAAATTTTACCCCATATCTCCCACTGACAAATACACTCAGAAAATAGTGAATTCCAGGTCAGTCTGGACTAGAGTGAGACCCTACCTCGAAAAAACCAAAAAAAAAAAAGAAATCCTGCCCTAAGGATTTCTCTCTCCTGAGCTCTGCCATACCAATGATGCACACACTTAGCTTCTTAGGCCCTATACACATGGGCCTTGCCTGTTACAAAGTCCAGGACATGCATATTAAGCTCTGAGCAGTTCCCCTGAATGTCCTCTCAAGGAAGAAGGAAGGGACCAGCAACCCCCAAACAAATCTTCTTGCAACTTTTCAGGTTCTACTCTTCATGAATATGACAACTGGCTAAAGTTTGGCCTAGACTCTCCCAGCAGGTTCTGCCTTGGTAATCCAGCATCTTGCTTCAGAATGTATTTTTGTTTGAACGATCAAGAAAATTCCTAGCTTGGTATGGTGGCAAAATTTGGCGGATGGAAAAAGGAAAATTAAGGTTTTAATGTTAACCTCACCTACATAACAAGTTTGAGGCCAGCCTGGGATACATGAGTCCTTTAATTAATAGAATAGTGTTCTAGACTTCAGGCATCTATCACAACTCTGAAACAACAACAGCAACAACACAGAAAGGGACTCGTCCATCCACTACAGGAAGGACAGAAAGGCCCAGAAGCCTTGGTCCTGTATTGGCTGCTCTCTGAACACTTGGAACCTGAGTGAGTCATGTAAAGTCTGCAAACCTAGGTTTAAAAACCATAGTAATGTCTGTTCTTGAAAACTTTATAGCTTTAGTGTAAGAAAAAGATCCCATGTTGAATGGGTCAGCACTTTATACACACAAAAAAAGCCTATTTGAGAAAAATGTAACTTATTATTAAGGTATCAGAAATCCTAACTCCTTGGTCTATTTCCTTTGCAACTAAATACTTTAAGTCTGGCAAAGGTCAAAATTTCCATGACTATCAACAAAAATGTATAGCCATGGCAAATATTGTTCTATTTTTTAAACTTGCTAAATCTAAGTCTTGGTCATCATGATGCAGAGAATACAAGGTAAGAATGTTTGCTGTTCCTACACCTCAATTTCCCATCATCTTTTCTTCTCTCATAACCTAGAAACCATTTAAGAATCAAAATAAATATTTTCAAAGTATAAACACCCTAAGTACATGCCAGGCAATGTTCATCTTGCTCTAGTGACACACCTGTGCTCAAGAAAGAATGGCTTTGGGGGGAGGGTGACAGGACTTAGCTCCACATCAAATTCCAGAGCATCATCCAACAAGATAGTGTAGTGCAAAAAGCAAAACAGAAATCTCAGATTTGGGCTTAAGGGAAGGAGACAACACTGAGCATAGAGTATAGAAAAGCTGTGTGTGTGTGGATGAGTGTGTGAGAGATTAGGGTATATGTCTGTGGATGTGTGTGAGAGAGAGTAGGGTGTGTGTCTGTGGATGTGTGAGAGAGAGAGTAGGGTGTGTGTCTGTGGGTGTGTGTGAGAGAGGGTGCAAAGCAAAGGAAGTGTTTCACTTTCCCATTGTACTGATGTCTGAAAGTTTCCTAGGTCTCCATCAAGGCAGCTGTAACTTTCCACTAAATCTCCATTTCCATATTTATTGTTCTTTGCCCATTGCAACTAAAAGAATGGGAAGAAACAAAATTGCTGTGCTAAGTTAATTCATCCCTATTGCCTTGGAAACAGAAAAAATATTCTAGAACAATTTCCAATGTAGAATTATTGGTCTTCTTTGTCCTGTTCTATTTCAAAGGTAATCTGAAAGTACCTTTGCCTTGGAAGGTAGAAAATGATACAAGCCCAGTTTTCTCGTCACATTCCTGTTTCTCCCTGTCAGATAAGCTGCTCTGTAGCACTTGAGGCTATCCTCTGAGGCTAGCCCCAAAGCCACTTGCATTATGAGGCACAATTTGGGAGATATTAGAAATAGTGCTTCCACCTCATGTTGTTGGAGAGATAGCCAACTTGACAAGCAATAACCCACTCAGCACAATTCAAACAAGATTTGGGTAATGCATATTCTTTTTGGAACTGAGTCATGCAAATGTTATCAGAATATGAACAGCATATTTTAATCTTTTGCAACTCTTACCTTGAGAAAGGCACAGAAGACATTAAATCAAAGACCTAGACCTGGACTTTCACACTTCCCTTCCCTTTCTATACAACCTTGAGTAAGTTGCTGAATGATTAGAAGTCTCTTTTCCTGTCTGTATAAAACAGAGGTAGTCACATCTACTTCATGGAGTGACTATGCAAGATGATGGAGGCATCTAGAAGGATGGCACTGCTATAGCAGTAACAGTACCACAGCACTGGTGTCAGTCACTTGACCCCTTGCCCTAAGCCTCTGGTCCAGACTGGATGCTAAAAATCCTCCAAAGGCCCATGTGCTAAAGGTGGTAAAATGTGGGGGTACCTTTAAGAAGTGAAATGTACTGGGAATGGCCCAGTCTCTCAGTGTCTGTCTGCTTCCTGGCTCAAAATGTGACGAACTACCCTGATGTGTACTCCCCCCTCAGTGTGCCACTCTCATTATACCAGTGTATGGGAGAACTGATTTTAGACTTGAACCTCCAGATCTGTGAGCCAAGATAAACCTCTCTTTGCCTCACATGAAGCCCATGTCAAGTATTTTATTATAGTGACAGGAAGGGAGATAATACAGCTACACCATGTTAAGTACATTATTACTTAATTCTGACAATAACCTTTAGAAGTAAGGACATTTTTCAGGTAAATGTGTTAACCTGTACACAGTGACTAAATCACCTACCTACTAAAGTAATTAACCTAGCTAATGAGGAGTGGTGCTAAAAAATGCTCTTGTTCTTACTTTTTCATGTTTCACTGTGACAAGATGTGATGGTTTGAATGCAAATGTATGTCCCCCATCGACTCAGGTATTTTTTTTTTTACTAAATTTCCTATTTAATCTCTGCTGAAGGGGGTGTGTGTTACTGGGGGCTGATCTTTAGTCTAGCCCTGCTGGGTGTGTAGAGTGTCAGTTTGAGCTCTGGCTGTTGGTGTTTCTCTCTCTCTGCTGTGGATACATGCTGGACAAAGCCAGCTTCTTCCTCCATGATGAAGCTTCCCTGGAATCAGTAAACCTGAAATAAACCCTTTCCTCCCATAAGCTGCTTCAGGTTAGATGTTTGTCCCATCAATGAAAAAGTAACTGCAACACAAGGGTTTCAGACTTAAAGAAATTAACAGCAACTACTTACCAAAGGTTCATCAGTTCCCAAACGCTGATATGTAGAATTACACAGTTTTTTCACTTCCTCAGGACCCTCTACATCATAATCTTTGGGGTAAGCTTCTCTGTCATAGTGCCTTAAGAAAATAATTTAATACCTTAGGAATAAATTGTTTTAATCATGCATTGCATTTAAATTTTTAAAAAATCCAAAATTCACTACATTTGTCTCACATATTTGACAAATAAAATATTTTTCCATCTTTTCAAGGAATGCTGAGGCTACTTCCTAAAAAACAACACTTTTTGCAACACAAAGCACATTTGATAAAATTAAGAATATCACCAAGGCACTACTTTTTCAACACAATATTTTTCAGTTACTCCAGTGAATTGAATCTCACTTAATAATGTAGATTTGTTACTGACAGTAAATTCTAAAATAAGACATGGTAATAGCTTTAAAAGGCAACTTGCTGCTTTAGAAATTCTTTCTACCGTGAATTTTAATTACAATGTTTTCAAAATGAGATGGCTCTTATTAATAACCTGTGTTCCCTGCTAGCAAAGAGAGTTGAGGGCAACTGAATATCATGGGATAAAACTCCAAAGCAAACAAGCAAACCCATTTTAATCATATTGACTACAGAGGAGGGATTCGGAGACAAGAAATGCAAAGTGTTGTGGCTGGCCAAGGAAGTGAGCAGCTGCCTATAGAGCCAATTTACTCTGCTTGGTTCAATGGCACAATCACTCTATTTTCTAAAAATGGATATTGCTTAACAGAATACAAGCTGCAAACTATATTTAAAAAATCTTGGAACTCTGACCCAGTTGTCAAAGATGCTACTTGCAATGATTTAAAGGAGACGTGAGGCAAAGGCCACCACGAGCAGGTCCCACACTGGACAAATGTGCTGCAGACCCAGGTGTAGCCCAGGATCCAGCCACACACAATCACATGGGCCCTCCAGCCCTCCATCTTGTCTGCACCTGGGGCCTGACTCAGTGTAGTCCCACATCTACTTGTCAAAGGCAGCAGGTAAAATGCTTCCCCGAGCCTTTTAGATGTTCGAAACTCTACATCAAATTGGATCTGTAAGATCCCCTTAATATGATCCTCTAAAGGAGTTGTAGGATGGAATAATGGTTCCAGAGCTGTGAGTCAGACAAGGACCCACAAGTCCTTTTAGGCTGCCCAATGTCAGAGAGACCCAGTTCCCTCTTAGTGGAGAATAGGGTGGGACTGGGCCACAGGATTCTCCTCACAGGAAAGAGGACAGGTTGGTCCTGTGTCTATGCCAGGAAAAGAAGTGAAAGTTTACAAAAAAAAACAGTATTTTTATCATTGTGCCACATTTCACATTGTTTTATAATCACACATTAATGCATCCACCTTCTCCTAAGACAAAGAGCTTCTTTGACACAGAGATTATTTCTTTTCATCTTTGTGATCTTGGTGACTGGCATAATCTGACACATTGTAAATGCTCGTTAAACCTTCCTGGATTGATTGATTGACTGAATATTTCTACATCTTGCTACCATCCTCTTAATATAAATGCTGAAAACAAAGGCTTTCAAACGTGTCCATGGAGATAAACTGTATCCCTGCTTCATCTGCAAAATCGCCCATCAGGAGGGAGTGATCATGCATATAGACAAGCTAGTTCTTTTACCACACCAACTTGTCTCCAGAGTAATTATAAATCTACTTGCTGCAAGTGAAAACTCTCACCAGACATGTGCAACTCACTGATTGCAAAGGGGTTTGAATCTGAGCAATTTCTGACATGAGAACAATGAAAATCTAAGGCAGAGTCTAGCTTCTGGTTACTTGACAAGAAACACATTTTCTTTGCAGATTTCCAAGATGTTAAAAATGTTTAGCTAAGACTCCAGATGGCAGAATATATTAACTTTAAAATTTAGAATTATTAATGTTGTTCACAGCTATGCTGTCAGCTATTATATTTTCCAATGTAAATGTAGTGCAAATGAGAAGAGAAAGATACCTTTCCTACTGGGTTTCATAATCATCTGCTATCCAAGACGTAAAAAGAAAATTACCCTTGAGAGCCAGCTATATTCCCTGACACATTAGAAACTTAAAACCAACAGAAGCAAAGGCTGTAAAGAGATGTTCGACAATCCTCTTTAAAGATTTCACAGGCAAAAGATTTAAGTGCCACGATAGAGTTATTTGTTGGCTTATATATCAAACTGACAAATGAAGACTCTTAGATATAGTTGCTTCATCATGAAGTAAATCTTTTGTTCTTGGGAGAAATAGTAACCTTTCATAATTATGAACAGGGACTTTTTCATATAATTTGTACATCTACACTATGAAACCTTGAGTTTGAAGCCTCTAGATGACTCAGCAGGTAAAAACACTTGCCATGAACCACAAGCATGAGGGTCTGCATGGGCCTGCCCTGCCCTGAGGTCAATTCCCCAGCACCCATGTACCCGGAATCCTATGGCAGTAGAGATGAAAGAATCATGGGGGTCACTGGTTAGTCAGTCTGACAGTGACTGTTGGGTGGCACTGAGTTGAGTTAGAGAGACTCTGTCTCAAGGAACCATGTAGATGGAGAGACAGAGGATGACACTCAACAGTCACACACACAGGTGCACACAAATATGCATATATCACAAATATCACACATTACACCACACACACACACACACACACACACACACACACACACTGTTTTTCAAAAACAAGAGGCCCCATAGAGAATATTGGAAGGAAACAAAACGAATACAACAGTCGGAGGTACTGTCTCAACAGTTAATGAAATGTTATTCTGTAATTTCAGAAATTCAGGGAGCTGAGATAGGGAGATCATGACTTCAAAGCAAGCTTCTTCTAAATAGTGAGACCCTGTCTTAAAAAGAAAAAAAATGTTCTGGGTGATGGAAGAATGAGACAAAGGAGAGAATCTTGAAGCTTGTATGATACATTAGTAATCACTGTAGTTCAGAGAATACTTTGACAGTATATCTGGCACAGAGTGGTGTGGGAATCAGTTGTCCTTCCTGCAGCTAATAACAAGCAGACTCCTTCTTACCTGTATAAGCTCCTATCCTCATAATCTTATCAAATGATTTTATGTGACTTTGAGTTCAATGCCCTTCTTATTGATCATTTCTGAGATTCTATGATCTATATACACACTGAGAAGATAAAACAAGGTTATTTGGTTTCAGAGCAATTCATTTTATTCATATTAGAAACAAGCGTTTCTTTGCAAATAAATTCAGAATTAAAACACACTTTCATTATGAACATAACTTAAAAATGTATATTTTCCCTTTTTTTCTGAGAAATCATTCAAAAATTGAAAAATAGAAAAACTAAAATCAAACTAATTTTTGACAAAAATAGGAGTCAATCCCAGATTATATCATGTACAAGAGCTACCAAAAGTAACCATGACATGTTGAGAGTCAAGTATAAGATGTTCTCAAAAGCGTCAGTGAGAGAGGTGTCCACAAGTGTGAATTGGCAGAATACCAACCAAATCGCACTTCTTGTGGTGGTGCAGATAAACTTTCACCATAAACAATGATAAGTAAGAGCTGGAGAGATAGCTCAGCAGTTAAAGGCACTGGTTTGCAAAGCTTGGTAGCCTGGGTTCAATTCCCCAGCACCCACATAAGCCAGATGAACAAAGTGGTGCATGCACCTGAAGTTCATTTGCACTGGCAATAGGACCTAGAGCACCCAAGCAAGCACCCATTCCCTTTTTCATGTTCTCTCTCTCTCTCTCTCTCTCTCTCTCTCTCTCTCTCTCTCTCGTTCTCTCTCTCTCCCCTTGCAAATAAATAAATCAAATATTTTTTAAAAGAAAAGCACTAGGTAAGAAAGGTTGTTACAGGAAAATCCCAGTCTCCAAGGAATGACACAGCCCAGTGAGCTGTTGGTCAGAAAAGTGCCTAGAGCAACACAGGCTATTTCCAGGGCTCCTGTGTGCCTACCAGAGCTAAGGAATAAGAATCCTACTGCTGAAGATACCACGTTTTGGTTGTAGGACACTGAAAAATCAAACTAAAACTAAGTTGGACTCCTCTACCCGCCCCCCACTAGTGCTGGAAAGTACTATGCAGGTGGCTGGATGAGAAAAGTCATTAACAGTTTAACCAACAGTGGAGCCTGGAAGCTATACAACTGGTCAGCCAAGCAGGATAAGCTCACTGGTGTAATAGTAGCATGTCTATTATGGGGGTACTCAATTGTTCTGATTGGATTCGAGGCCCTCTCCAGAGGAGGAAATTCATTCCTGGTACTAAAAAACCTAATCAAAAGCCAATGGCTGGGAAGGTCATAAGCCCTAAGGGGAAATAAGGGTGAAGCTACTACTGTTGTTTGTCTAAGCAATATATGATGCCCACAAAATTGCTCTGTAAATATTTATGGTTTCACCCATAGATTAGTGCTGGTTTCACTTTTAGTTAGAGAAAGTTTCTCTTTTAGATGCTGTCTACTGAGAAGCCTCAAAACCCATCAATGTGTTTAGAAGTGACAGTTGAATGTTGAGCACTAAGTGATATTTCTATATCTCTACCACATCCTCCATAGCCCAGGAACCATTGCAGAAGAGGTGACAGGAGGAATTCAAGACAAATGTGGCCACTGTATTCATGACATTTCAGCAGTTATTGTAACCTGCATGAGGCCTGCATGAGAGTGGGTCCATAACTATGTTGTTATGGATGAGGGAGGAGGGCAAAAAAATGGTATCAGAATAGAAGAGGCATACCTTGAAAAGAATGAGGGGTTCAGTAGAAAGGAGATGGGGCAAGGGAGTAAAAGAGTAATGAGAGAGGATTATGCTCAAAATAATTGGGAAATATATATATGAAAATTGCCAATAAAATGTTAAAAATATATTCCAACCCATAAACGTTAAGAATCCAGTGGGGAGTTTCCAGGCCAGTTTTTTAATGAAAGGCTGTGTACTGGGAAACCACTGCAGAGTGAGAAGTTCAATGACATTAGAGCTAAGGGACAAATGTCTATCCCATAGATCACCTTAGCAAGGGAGTTATATAAGAAAGTCTTCAGTATGTGACAAACATTGTGCTCACCAGTACAATTTAATTTTGGGTTCTTTCCCAAGAACACAAGAGATCACAAACAATTGCATTTAGTAAGACTATTTTTCTAGTCCCGGTTAATAGAAAATATGAGCAGAAATTATATTGTTTCTGGACTAAGAGAGTAAAAGCTCTTAAACTCTTTCTTCTCCTGCCAGAGTAAGAGGTGAGTTTCTGGATGATTAATTAGCTTGCTTTCTGTTGCTGTAAGAGAATATCACTGATTGGGTAATTTATGAAGAAAAAAATTATTTCTCACAGTAAATGGACAAAGGTTATTAGGCTGTGAATTCCTAGTATAAAGATGCTGGTATTTGGCTAGGATTTTCTTGCTGTGTCTTAATATGTAAAGGGCATCATATGGCAAGAAAATAAAAGGAGGAGGAGGAAAACTCAAAATATAAGCAGAATAACAAGTTAGAAATGGAATAACAGTATAATCAAGAAACAAATGCATAAACAAATTACAGAAAGTTCCATTTAATAAGAAAATGGGCAAGGATATTAAAAAATAGTATGACATAGCATCTATACACTAGAATATCATCAAGCAACAAAAAGAAATCAAATACTGGTAAATGCCACAGTGTGGATGAAATTTGAAAGTATTGTGTTAAGTCACAAAAAAATATCTTGCTCAATTCCATTTATATGAAGTGGTAGGCAAATCTATAGAAACAGAAAATAGATTAGTGGTTGCTGGGGCTTGGAATTAAGAGTTAGGAGAAGTTTGAAGGACAGGGAAATAATAAAATGTTCTTAAATTGATTGTGGTGATGGATTCACAATTCTGTGAATATATTCGAAACCACTGAATTGTATACTCTAAAGGGTTAATTTGTATGCAGTGTGAATTACATGCTTATATAGTCATTTTATCATAAAGCAATGGGCCAATGAACTGAATAAAAACTTCTATAACGAAAAAATATATTGCCAATAAATATTTTTAAAAGCATCCAACATGCTTAAGCCATCATGGAAATGCAAATTTAAGCTACTTTGGAGCCTGGGAAAATAGCTCACTGGGTAATGTGCTGGCCTTGCAAGAAAAAGGGCCCGAGTTCTACCCTGAGCACCTACATAAAATACTAGGTTGCAGCACACACCTGTAACCCCAGCTCTCTGGAGTTAGAGACAAGAGGATCCCTGGGGCCTCATAGCAGTTGGAAATATTTGCTCTGTGCCATTATATGTTAAAAGTTTGTAACTTGTTTTGATTTTACAAAATTTAAAGTTGATAAAGACTGTGAGACCTTTAAAGTTGGACTAAACATAATATAGATAGTTATAATTCTATTGGGGGCCAGGGATGGACTATAATAGTTTGAATGATGTCCCCCAATAGATTCAAAGGTTTATTATAATTGTAAATTGTCTCCAGCCAGTTCTGGCTGGAGGAGGTGTGTCACCTTGGTCAGATCCTAGGGTTCAGCCCTAAGGTGTTTCTGGGTGGGTCTGGAATTCTAGCTATACATATGCAAAAGCAGTCTGAGCTCAAGCCTGGAGTTCCTCTTGTTAGTTAGTTTTGGAGTGTGCTTGCTTGCTTGAGGTGCTGGTGGTGGGCTTTTCTCTCTCTGCTAGCTTCTGTAAAAGAGGGCCAGCCTTTTTTCCTTAATTTCCCCTGGATCTGTTTAATAAATACTTTCCTCCCCCCAAAAAATTGTGCCTGGTTTGGAGATTCATTCCAGCAGCGTGTGACTATGACACCTTGTTTCAGTTTTTGTCATTATTAGTTAATTTGTTTCAGATAAGGCCTTACTATGTAGCCCAGACTTGTTGGAACTCTCAATCCCTCCACTTCAGAGTTCTGGAATAACTAGCTCAAACCACCATACCTGACATGTGTTTTAAAAACTATGACAAATTATTCAGTCTTACATTTTAATTTTAAAATAATTTTCCAATTGCTTTCTACAAAGGAAACTAAATTATTTGTATGAAAATTTATTTAGTGACAAATGAGTAACATATTAATTCTTCTGTTTAATTGACTTTTAACAATCTGAATAGAACTCTAATATATTACAAAAGAAATATATCATGTTTCTACCAACCAGTTATGCTTGTTAATGCATCAAAACACTTAAGTCAAAAAATAAAATATACAGTGTGACTAATAACAATTAAAATTTAATTGTATTTCAAAATGAAATAAAATAAATAGCAATAAAAGGTTAGCATTTATCAAAACCAACAATACAATACTCAGATTTATTCCCAACTTGTTCAAAGCACCACTAAAATCACCTAATCTGCGTACATGATTCCTTTTTTCTGCTTCTCACAGCTAAGGTCAGTTTTACTAAGTTTTTGAAAACACATTATTTGGTCATTGCACATGCATGTTCATGTGTGTAAGTGCGGGTACACGTGTGCCACGGAGTACATGTGGATGTGGCAGATAATGTTTGTGTTGGTCCTTTCCCTTCCCTTTGTTTGAGGCACTACCTCTGACTATTGTTTACAGCTTCCTTCAGGAACTTCTGGGAGATTCCCAGGCATAGTGGGATTAGAGAAGTGCACCACAGCTTCCAGCTTTTCTGTAGGGTCCTGGGATCCACTGAGCCATCTCTCTAGAGTCTTTTCACCTTCAACAAGGATGCGTGGGAGAGGAGGAATTCAGAGTCATAACAAAGTCATGAGTAGGAAAGCCTCCATGTATTAAAGGGCTGTGTTCTAATCTTGCTATAAAATAGAGCTCTTGGGTTTTGAGACCCTTCTTCCAGAACAGATGCTATCTCTTAAGGTCACCAATCCTGCGCTTCCTTCTGGGAATGTCTCCTGGGCTCTAGGTGAAGCAGCAGCATCTTCCCCAGTCAAATGACCAAACAGATACTTGGCCCAGGAAAAGACATCTGACCAGGAAGTTTTTTGTTTTTTTTAATTTGGATCTGAATATACTTCAAAGCCAAGATGGTTTTTTTTTTGGGGGGGGGAGGGGAGACTGATGTAAATTCTAATCTTCAACTGCAGCATTCATGTTTCCCGTAATCACCATAAGATGAAGCAATCACTTAGAGAAGGAGGAGAGAAGGAAAACCAAGTGAGATCTGGTAGCATCCCTTATTCCAGTGGTGCCTGAGGTCCATCTCTACCTGAGCCCTTCTTCTTATCCAATAACCAACTGTGACAGTCAGGTGTGTATAGGGACCGCTCCTCCCCTTCCAGCCCCTCCCTTTGAATGGGAGGTGTCTAGTTAGAGGTACAACCTAGGTGCCAAAACTGATTGGTCAGATATGAACCAATCAGCTGTCCCTCT
>PVHP010039288.1:0-16425 GCA_004024765.1 Zapus hudsonius | reverse complement strand
TCCTGTCTCAATGGCCTATCCTGTGTTGATTCAATGACTGTGGTTATAGGTCCCTTGTTCATCATTCATTGTCTGCTGAGTTCCTTATGGATCCTCCCTGATATGACTGTGGTGGCTCCTCTCTTGTCAGGATCTCATCGATCGGCCTAAGGTTGTTTGGTAAGGTTAGATGGGCCACACCTCTCTCGTTGTATCCTTTAGGAGAGTCCTGGCGAAGTTGTTACTCGGCCACCATCTTGCTCCGCCTCTTCCGGGCATATTATGTTTAAGTGTCTCATGGCATTCAGGATTTGGTGGTTGGGGTTTAATATTTCCCATGCATTTGTTTTTCCTCCAGGTTCCTTTGCTGGTTTTTGCTGACACTCTGGTCTGTGTCTATCATGTCATCTCTTGGGCACATCTCATCTTCTGTTGTTTATGGACATTTAGGTTATGGGACTAAATAGTTCATGGGAACCTGGCAGAAAGATGGAGCTTAGCGATTTTGAGGACGTATTGAATGGTGGGGTGTCAGGGTGGTTCTGGGAGAATCTTCATGTCCAGGTTTGAGACCTGCATTGCCCTCACAGACTTCCCTCTTCTCTCTGCACAGCAGAGCCTGAACACAGCACTTTCTGAACGTGAATCACTCAAGGAGCTCCTGTCCTGTGATCTGTCACTTCACTTTCCAGGGTCTTCTCACCCTCCCTTCTCCTTTCCTTCACTTCTTCCCTTCCTGCCTTCTTTCTTTCCTGTCTTTGCCTTCTAAGCTCACTCTTTTTTCTTTATTTCTCTGTTTGTCTTCCTTGCTCCCTCTCTCCTCTCTTCTCTTCCCTTCCTTCCCTCCCTTTCTTTCCTCATTCCTCTTTCCCTTTCTCCTCATTCCCTCTTTCACTCTCTTCTTTCCTCTCTTTTTGCTTCCTTTCCTCCTTCCCTACCTTCCTCCCTTTCCGTTCTTTCCTTCCCTCCCTTCCTGGCTTTTTTCTCTAGTTCTCTCCCCTCCCCTCCTTTCTTACCCTTCCCTCTTCTTCTTGAACTTTCCATCTGCATACAGCTGCCTCCCAAGCTGTGAAGGCTTGCAGACATGTGTCACCACACCAGCTCTCCTGTTTTCAATACAATTTTTAATCCTGCCTCAGTGTCTGTTATGCTCCCCCAACACACTCTCTAGAAATCTCCCATCTTTCACCTGGGAACCGAGGCACAATGAAGGACTGAGGACTTCACTCCTTAAATAGCTTTTCACCATCTCTCCTTCCTTAGCTCCTTGCTTCCTTCCCTCTAATTTCATAAAGACTCCCAAAGTTCTAACTTCGGTGCTGTAGCTCCTTAGGCTAAGATTCAGCTTTCTCAGACTTAGTCAATTTTGTTGTATTTGTCTGAATTCTAGCTTCTAAAATTTGTCATCGGTCTTATCTTCCTTCCTGTTTCCTTGTCCTCCTTTGAGAGTTATGGAGAAGAGCCTGCCAAGAAGCAAGCAAACAAAATATTTGTTGTGGTTGCAGTGAGCTTTCAAGAAAGGAAAACAATCCGACATATGTGTTTTATTGGCCATCTGGAGTCCAGGCTCTCTTCATTGTCAAGGGCAGCTGAGATGCTTCTTAGGACCAGCATCCGCTGGCGGCTACAGCCAAGATGAGTGGAACCATAGGTTCAGTACTTCATTGTATATTAGTTTGTTTGGCTTTCCTCTGGCTTCCTCACTGGACTGTGAGCTTCTTGACATCCAGGGCAAGGTCTCCTTCTGTTTCCACAGACCTTACACTGGGTAGTCAACACTTAGCAATGGCAGTGACCTTAGTTGAGTACCTCAGCAAGGTTTGCTCACATGCTCCTGCCCTTCACTCTATCTCTCTCCAAAGATGTTTGCAATTACCTTTCAGGAGACCAGGCATGGAAATACCATCTCTCTTCTCCCTCCTCCATGTGTATGTGCACATGTGAGGATCAGAGCACAGCCTTAACTTCGGGGAGCAAGGTCTCTCTTGTTGGCTGTTGCTTAAGCTAGGCTGACTCGCCAGTGAGCTTCTAGGATTCTCTTGTCTCCGCTTCTCTTAGTGCAGGCACGCTGGGATTAGAGACACTAGCATTACACGCTTGGCTTTATGTGTCCTAAGGATCCAAACTCAAGTGGTCAGGCTTGCACAGCAAGCCCTTTATCCTCTACAACTAGCTCTGTCCCACATGTCTCTTCTGGTTCTGGTGGGACTATTCTCACACTCCCTTATTTGCTTATGGAAGTCATTTTTCTCTCAGCCTAAGCCTGTCCTCTTCCCTCCACACCCGAGAAAGCTGAGGTGTAAAATAATAAAAAACCTTCATCCCTTGCATATAATATGACCAAGCTTTTTATGTTTTGTTGAAGTTACTCACTTGGGACATATTTAAAAATAATTTTCGGTAGAGGTAGGGAGAACAGTAAAGAAATACAACAGTCATGTCTTAGTCCTACAAGAGTGGAATTGTTCCCTGACATTTTAATGAAATATCTTCCCTAAATTCTGCCTAGGAAATTCAGCAGGCTGAAGAGGGACTCAAAGAGCTGGATGCAGGAATCACTGAGTTGAAAAGGCGTGGTGACAAGTTGCAGGTGGAGGAGCCTGCCCTGCAGGACCTCGCCAAGCTCCAGGTACTGTCTGTCCCCAGAGACACCGTTCAGCCTCATGGGGACATCCTCGCTTGGAGTCAAGAAGAAATTGCTTCCTCTTTTTCTTCAGATTTCTTTTTTTCCTTTATCTTTATTGCCCAAAATGAGATACATTGATTGAGTAAATATTCTGTTTATATTCCCATTTCCCTCCCCCCAATCCCCAGCCCCCTGGGTATCTCCTCCTTAGTGGGCACACTGGAACAATCCATGTGGCAAGGGGTTATGGATTAGCATGGGAGACAACAAGGTTTATGAATTGTAGCTAAGGGGGGTAATGTCTCTGGGTAATTCTCCAGATTTCTTTTTGAAAGTCATTTCATTTAGGTCTTTTATTTACAAATAACAAAAAATTTTCTCCGGCATCTACCACTATGCAATAAGATCAATTATATTCTCATGCTTTTAAGATTCCTTCATTTTCTGACATTTATTATTGTGATAGTATATAGACATTATGCTATAATTTCGTAGTAACATATTATATTTTTGCTCTTAAAAATCATCTTTACCCACTACCTAAAAAAAGATTAAAGGAAGAATATCCAATAATATGATATTCCCCCCCAAAAAAACTACTTAAAAGAGTAAACATTCAGGGTAAGATGTTTTAGAAAATATTTAAGATTTTCAAAAACTTTAATTTATCTTCCACACATATTTGAAAGTGATATAGATGTTTTAATTTGAGAAAAACTGAAACTTAAACCATAAAGTGGGGGAATTTAAACACATTTTCCAGAATCTTTCAAAAATAAAACCTATCATTTGGGGATATTTGCTTTAATAGACTAAACACCTAGGCAATATATTCTTATGTGGGGTGGTGAGAGGGGGAGAGAAGACTGAGATACTAGACCAGTGAAAATTAGCATCTCATCGATAGCACAGTTTTGCTATATTTTTTTAATTTTCATACATGCATACAATATTTCTAGTAATAAATATTTTTTTATATTTTTAAAATATTTTATTTATTCATCTTCAAGAAGAGAGAGAAAGAGAGAGAGAGAGACACCTTGTGGGTCTCGCTTATGTGGGTCCTGGGGAATTGTACCAGGGACCTTAGGCACTAAAGGCAAGTGCCTTAACCACTGAGCCATCTCTCTAGCCCCAGATACAATGTTTCTTGATCCCCCCACCAGCCTTTTCTCTTCCTCTTCCCCTCCTGCTACACCCCTTCTTCCCACTGGATTCCCACCCTACTCCTGTGATTTATTAATTAACTAATTTACATTAGGGTCGCCTGCATATTCATAGTTGGGAGGTTATTTACTGAAGAATGGGCCATCCTCCAGTGGCATCCTTCCTGAAAGACATGACAGATATTTTTTAAATGTCTGAATTGCCACACACGCAAGCAAGTAGGATTGTCCTCTGTGGCTATTATTGCAGAACATTTGAGGAGAAAAAGTATGAGTCAAGGGCAAGGTCACAAATTCTTTCTTTTGTGAGAATAAAACCGCTCTTATAAACAAAAACAGGGGGGAACATTTTCATTGACCTATCTCCTTCCTTTGGCTAACATTTGGAGATGTCATTGGCCAACAACCCCAACTTTGTACTTCTGTTAGACAGTTTCCACCAGACTCCTGTGTCAGGTGTAAGAGTCAAACGTCATAGCCATAAACAGGCATTAAAGTTGAACTTTTCCAGATTGAATGATCCTGGCCACACCCCCCTGTGTGATACATTAATCAGACCCATACGCCCCAGTCAATGTTCTGTTTGGTGAATCATCCCCTAAAATGCTTTTCCAGATTAAAGGCTTGTTTACTCCACCACCATTGGCAAACGCATGGCATTTTTAAGTCTGCGTCTTCCTGTCCACATTAAACTCCTCTCCTTCTTTACTAAGCTCTTTCTCTGAAGGATGGTCCAAAACCTGACGTGATTTGGCAGAGAAAAATATTAAGGCTACTCTATTCAATGACTCTAAAATGCACTAAGGACTGAGAACAATAAAATTGAAATTAAAGTGAAAATGAAATTTTCAGTGACATCCCCTTCAGCCCTGCATTTTTTTTCTGTTCAAGGTCTTCACCTGCCGTATCATCACCAGCATCCTGAGAAGATAGTTGTAAATCAAACCCTTCCCTATTTCTAGGAAGTAGCTTTTATAAATTTGTTTGAAATATTAACATGTTAGCCTCATTTTTATAGGCTCTTTTTTCCTTTGGTTTCTTTTTAATTAACTTTTTATTTATTTATTTTTTCTTGCATGTTGGGCAAGTTTCTGTACGACTAAGCTGCATGCTCAGCCCAGTATTTTTAATTTTTAATTTTTATTTTTTGGTTTTTTGAGGTAGGGTCTCACTCTAACCCGGGCTGTCCTAGAAGTCATTCTGTAGTCCCACGCTGGCCTTGAACTCACAGAGATTCTTTTACCTCTGCCTCCCAAATGCTGGGATTAAAGACATGCACCACCATGCCCTGATTATTTTTATTTTAATTAATGTAAGTTGTATCTTGTTGATTGATGTGAACTAAATCTCTAATTTTACGTTTCCCCAAAGAGTTGAGATGCTTCTCTACTGCATTATTTAATGAATTTTTCTTTTCCCCACCACTAACCCCATCTTTAAATCTTTTTAAATTTGATTCTTTTTCTTCTGTGCTCGATTGTTTAAAAATTAAAATCAAAATCCAAATTAAAACAACAAAAAATAGACACTTATATACCAAAGCAAAATCAAAAGAAATTGAGGGCTGGAGAGACTCAGTGGTTAAGGCACTTGCCTCCAGTACCTAAGGCCCTGGGTTCAATTCCCCAGGACCCACATAATCCAGACCCACCAGGTGGTGGCCCTGGTGCGCTCTTTCTCTCTCTCTCTCTCTCTCTCTCTCTCTCTCTCTCTCTCTCTCTCTGCTTGAAAATGAATAAAATATTTTTTTAAAAAGAAATTGAACCACTGAGTACCAAATCATAAAAAAACTGAAATCCTTTAAATGCGTATTAAAGGCATGGAGATAGAAGTCTAGAATTTCTGTTTTATGAAGGGACTTTTCAAGGCAAGGCTCATAAGAAAGACAGGCTGCTGGTCTCCATGCAGAGCCCCCAGAGGATGCCTTGGGTGGAGCATCCTTGGCGAGGTCATAGGCCAGGCACTAATGGACTCCTGGAGTTGTACATTCTGTGACTTGTGTCTTGAGAGTGAATATTGTTGCTTTTCCTCTCAGGACATGTACGATGAGTTAATGATGACCATTGGCTCCCGGAGGAGCGGCCTCAATCAAAACCTGGCTCTCAGGAGTCAGTATGAAAGGGCCCTGCAAGACCTGGTTGACCTGCTGGAAACTGGACAGGGAAAGATGGCCGGAGACAAAAAAATCATCGTGTCTTCCCAGGAGGAAATCTGCCAGCTCCTCAACATGCACAAGGTAAGAAGAGAGAAACAGTGAGGTTGGGAAACACATTCTCCAATCCTCATTTATAACTGGTAAAGTCAATATTATCAGTTTTATGAGGTTTTTATTACCCTTTAAAATGGCATATAAATGTATATTCATACTCACTGGCACTTATAGTGCAAAGACACAATGGGACGTAGGTTTTTATAATTTTATAAATTAGAAAAAGAAAACAAACTTTACCAGTCATTTTGCTTACCAGTCTCTTGCTAATGTTAATGAATCTTTCTCCCTAAATTAACTATAACCAAGGAGAAACTCAAAGTCTCTCCTCAGAGGATCCCAGCCTGATTTTTTTTTTAAATCCAGGGTCTCACATAGTCCAAGTTTGCTGCAAATTCCTAATATAGACAAAGGATTTTGGGCTTCCTGCATGCTAAGATTCTCTGCAAACTGAGCCCCATCCCCAGCCTCCTTCCCAGCTACGTTCTTCCCTGGGCCAACCCTGTGTGTCTTATATGGCCAATTGTCCATCCAACCCTGGGTGCTCTCTCTGTCCTCCATAGTCCTGGCAAGGGCTCCTCACTCTGCTGCTCTGGGAATCCAGAACTTCCCATCCAGCTTTGAGATCTTCTTGGTGTCTAGTTACTTACATCAGTCAGTCCTTCTATACATCCTCCTAGAGTTGCTGTTGGTCACAAAGAATTTTCTGGGGATGCCAGGACTTTTTACTACGTCATCAGACTTGGGAACCCTGAGACTGTTCCAGAAGTGTGTGCCAAAGCCAAGCTCAAGTTGGACATTACTCCTTAGTAAGAAATACATGATACACACACACACACACACACACACACACACACACACACACACACACGAATTTTCAGCAATGACTATGGGAAGTTTACCCAACCTCCCAGACCATGGGAACTCCCAAAGGAAAACACAACAATCCCACTGGGTAATGGATGATTAATACACTGTACAATCATGCAACTCTTGAATAGCTTATAGTGGTAGACTTGGAAGAGGGGAGATATATATATTTTTTACTAGTTTTTTTCCCAGAGGTTTTTGTCCAAAATTTTATGATTTATTACAGCCTTATCATTTGACTTGGAAAACATTGCTTTAAAGCTCACAGCTGGTGTTTCTCAAATCTGACCATAGCAATAAAACTTGGTAGTGAGCTATTCCAGAAGGGAAACTGGGATCAATGAGTAAGAACAGAACAGAGAAGCAGAGCTCAGTAAGAGAAGACTTCGAAAAGGGATAGGTTGCTGTTTCTGCACAGAATGAGGCCCCAGTGGCCATGAGAAATGAAGGCACTGCAATGGGGGACATGGGCTTTGAAAGGTAGCTCAACTGTGTGTGGTAAGCTAGGTGACCTCCCTGGTTTCTCAGTTCCAAAGAATGACTCTGGAGGCTGGAGAGATGTCTCAGTCAATATAGTGCTTGAATTCAGATGTTCAGCACCTACATAAAAACCAGGCAGTTATAGCTGTCAGCAAGTGAAGACAAGGGACTCCCCTGCCACCCCCAGGGCAAGCTGACTAGCTACACTAGCTGAAGCTCTGGGTTCAAGTGACAGACGCTGCCTCAGTAAATAATGTGGAGAGAGATTGAGGAAGACACCTGATATCAACTTTTAGATCTACATGCATGTACTGTACACATAGTTATGAATGTATATACGCACATACATTCACACACATTTGTACACACTCATGCAGGAATAATTCTAAGCTGGGCCTGGTAGCATACTCTTATAAGCCCAGCTACTCAGTAGGCTGGAGCACAAAAATTCTAAACCCAAGCTAGCCTGGGCGATAGAATAAATTCAAGACCAGCCTGGACAATGTTAAAAAAAAAAAAACAGGAATGTAGCTCAGTGATAGAGCACTTGCCTAGCATGTGTGAGAGCCTGGTTTTGACTCCAAGTACCACAAAATTATCAATAATACTAAATTCTAGCTTCTACTCATTAGCACATGTTCTGAGTGAGGCTTCTGCAGTGTTGGTGGGAAACACAGATATAGTAATATAATACAATTTATAGCCCAGTTCTGTGTGCCTAGCTATGTGATCTTGTGTAAGATCTATGGACTGGGTGACTTCATGTTCTCATCTGTAAATTGAGAAATAAAAACCCCTATTTTACAGAGTTTCAGGATTGATATATGGACCTCATTTATTGAGTAAAGAGTTTATGGAGCTCCCTAACATGTCCTATGCAGTCAGGTTTAGCTAGTGTTTTCAGCTTCCGGCCCTTAACACTATCCATGGTGCTGGGCACAGGACTAGAGGAAGGGTCTGTCTCCATCCTCCAGGATGGATTACACTTAAAATCTAATGGCTCAAAACTATTCATATCATTCTTCAAGGCTTACAGTTCTGCCATCTGAAGGTAAAATACAGGGGGCATTTTAAAATATATGATTCATATCAGCACATGTCAAACATGCTTTGCAAGATGTCATATGCAAACCAAACACCAGATGCACAGAAGTTCAGACTGAAGCCTAGCCATGGAGGAAGGAAAGACACAGAGCCTGTCCTATGAGGACATCTTGAGAATAGACGGTGCACATAAAGTTGAAGATGGGAGCGTAGGAGCCAATGTGTCCAAAGGACCCAGGAGGCCAGTAGTGTGGTGGGGTTAGACAGAGACTGTGTCCTAAATGTACTAAAGCTCAGAGTGCAAAAGATGAGCTCTTAGAGGGCAAGGGAGTTTCCTTTAGTAGCTGGTTGAATACGAAGAATGTCATTTTCAGGATTAGTGCCTCAGCCCAGCAATGTACGGGATCCTCTTGAGTGGAGTCAAGGGAAAAGGCCAATTCGGAGTGCAGAGCCTCATCTCTGCAGGAATTTTCTATAACACTGGGCTAAGGTGGGGCTGGTGGGGATAGGACGATCCCACACATATGTTAGCTGTGAGATGACAGCTTTTGCCATCTAAGTGATCTTTATCTTGAGGCAGTGTATGAATGAATGAGTTGATGAACATCTTCTAACCTGAAAATTGCAGGAATACTTTCAGGGCTTGGAATCTCATATGATTTTGACTGAGACACTCTTCAGAAAGATCATGGGCTTTGCAGTGGTAAAGGAAACCCAGTTCCATGCAGATCTGATGGCTCAGGCGTCCGCGGTACTGAAACAGGCTCACAAGAGGGGCGTGGAGCTGGAGTACATTCTGGAGGTGAGACGTATTTCTGATGGAGCTAATTGCCCTCCGTTGCTCTAAGTGATGCATCTCCTATGGCTCTGGGCCACCATGTTCCCGTTGCATTCAGTGTGATTCAGGCGGGTGGATCTTGACCTCAGAGCATGCATGGAGAGGTTTAAAGGGACTTAATCTTCAAGTTAAAGCCTAACTGGAAGTATGAAACATGGGAAACTATATTTCTTGCTCTGTCCCCGAAAGAGCTGCCAATAGAGTCTAGGAGCCAGAAAATAGCCACCTGGGGCCACATCTTTGTTCCCCAGTAGCACAACAATGAAGATTACATTTAGTACAAGAAAAAGGCTCAGGATAGACATCATAGCATGAGTCTGGGCTCAGATCTGGGAGTAAGAGTGGCGTTCACTGTGGTTACAGGGCTGATTGCTGTCTTGCCTGTTATAGATCATTGTGTGATCTCATTCCCTAGCCCTGCGACTGATGTCACGCTCATTCCTTCATCTTCTATAAACGAAGGAGTCAGATGTTTACTTATTCAGCATGTAGCAAGTTGCTACCAGATTCCCAGGCACTGGAGACATAAAAATCAAAGTTCCCAGGACTCTGCCCTCACTGATCTCAAAGTCTAGTGAGATATGAGATCAAGCAATGGGCAGACATGACCCAGTACCTTAAATCTTTACACAGGACAAAAGAGCATTTTATACACTAAATCCTATAGGTAATCAGAAAAGTGGATGTCATTTGTAACGAGGACCGACAATCTAAGACAAGAGGGTGACCCAGGAGTCACCTGTAGCCCATTTTTGTAAAGTTTATTTGAAACACAATAAAGGTTTATTGGTTTACATGTTTATCTAGAGCTACCTTCACTCAACAAGGACCAACATGACTATTTGCAATAAATACTTTATGATGCACAAAGCTCAAATGTTTATTACCTTGCCCATTTCCAAAAGAGTTTGCAAACCACCGATGTAGATTCAGAGAGACTTGGATGTGAGGCTTAACTTTACCGCAAGTGTATGACCTTGAACAGCAACTAGGTGTCCAGTAGAGGTTCTGTGATTACCCATAGACCCCTGTGAAATATGTGGGACATCATTGGTATATCAGCCTCTCCGTTTGCTTAGTAATTAGGCCAGTTGCCTTGAACTGTTTCAGATTCCTAAGCATTCCTCTTTCCTGTGAAAGTTTAAGGGGTTATAATATTTCTCCCCTTCTTTCCCTTCCACTCTCTAAGCGTCACCATCCTGCCAGAATGATCTATAGCTCATATTTATACTTTTCTAAATACTATCTTCCTCACTGGGCTAACATAGCTATTTAACTCCAAAAAATTAAGACAGTGAATCCCCCAGTGTATCTTTTATTGGAGAGAGATTTATTTTTAAATCCTTATCATAAAAGCTACTATTTAGTGATATGTCTTTCAGCTATATATCTCACGTTATATGAACCTGCCCAGCTGTTACCACAGCCTGTAAGGTTTATTCTGAATCCCTCTTTTAGGGATGAGTCTGAACATCGAATCTTGCCACAGCTGCTGGCAGAAAGCAGTTTAGTAAGCTAAGCTCTGGTAAGGGAAAAGCAACACACCTCCAGCAAGGCTCCATCTCCCATATTACCAGTTGGGGATGGAATATTCAAAACATAGGAAGCTATAGGGAAAATCACACATTCATTTAGTGCTCATAGAGAAAATAGCTATCGTTAGTAGTAATATATATTATATATTAATTATTAATTACATTAATATAACTATATTATATTAATATACATATATTATATGTATTGATTACATAATAATATAAATAAAATATATTAATATAATTAAAATTATATATATATGCAAAGAATGTCAGAGAGTGTACCTATGCCCATACAGCTAGTTTAGTTTGAGGTACCAGTGCCCACCTACAATGGTTGTAAAGTTCAGCACCAGATAACTTCCTTGGGACCCATTTTTTTCTTTATAAAGCAGAATGTGCCAATTCCATATTTTATACAAAAATAGCAATATTGAACTTTTGTTTGTTTGTTTGTCTGTTTGTTTGCTGAGACATAACCTCACTATGTATGTAGCTCAGGCACAAGGTCCTTCTGCCTCAGCCTCCCCAGTGCTGGGTATGTTACAGGTGAGCATTACCACATCTGTGTCAGTGAGGACTTCTGAGCTTACAGACTAATATTGCATTGCTAGACATGGACCCGTCTGGATGAGGATCGCCAGGAGCTCAGCAGACAGCTGGAAGTGGTTGAAAACAGCATCCCGAGTGTTGGCTTGGTGGAGGAGAGCGAGGACAGACTCGTGGAACGGACAAGCCTCTACCAGGTGAGGATGCCAAGGATGTTCTCCTGATATGAGTGGTCACATTTCCTTTAGAAACTTGCCAGTATTTCAACAGAATATGAAAAGTCTATGAGCAGATATTTCATTAAACATTTTACTTGTCTTTCAATTTGCTGACATTGATGGAAGTTTATTGTGTTTGTATTATCAATATCAGAGTGTTTTAGTGTGATCATGATAATATAATATCAATATCTTTATTGGACTGGTCTATAACTCAGTCATAGAGGGTTTGCCTAGATTCTCAGCTCTGCCAAATAGGTAGGCAGAAAGAAAAATCAGGAGGTGATAGATAATAGATACATGAAAGGTAGATAGATAACAGATGATGAACAGATAGATGATAGAAAACATATTTGATAGATAAATAACACATTAGAAATAGGATCAATAATAGATACATAATAGGTACATAATACATGATAGAAGTATCAGATGATAGATAGATATGATTGACACATAAATGATAGATAGATAAATGGTAGGTAGAAGATAGATATTGAAGAGATGATAGAAAGACAAGTGGCTTTTTACTGAGAGCCTGTTTCAAAATCTCCTCCAAGTATGCCCTGCAGTTTATGTTGGTGTCACACAATTCTTGAAATACTCAAGTTTGGCAGTTGTACATAAGGCAGCTAAGGTTACTACCACTCACAAAGGAGAGCACTTGGACTTTAATGAATGCATTTTCAAAATTTCAGAGTTAATGTAAATAGCTTTTGTTTGGCTAACAGCTAATAGGAACATTGTGAGCATCAGAAGAATTATAATTGTCAAAGACAAAAGAAACGCAATGACCTACTTTAACCCAATATTGTCAATCATTTTAGCACTTAAAATCAAGCCTTAATGAGCACCAGCCTAAATTATATCAAGTATTGGATGATGGAAAACGACTTCTGATGTCCATCAGCTGTTCAGACCTTGAAAGTCAGCTAAATCAACTTGGAGAGCGCTGGCTCAGTAATACCAACAGAGTGTCCAAGGAACTTCACAGACTGGAAACCATACTGAAACACTGGACCAGGTAATAGGATGGATGTGTTGTATAATGTTAATAAGTGCTATAGTATAGCAATGAGACTAGTGGATGCTGGACTTGGAAAAGGTTAACAATTTGAAAAATGCCATAAAGACAATCAAAGGCTTCCAGCTGGATTCTCATAAAATCATTCAAACACATAATTAAAATTGGGCAGGGAGAAAGATGTATAATTCAGTTTATCTGTTTTGAGCCTTAACTTCCTCCCTCCCAGTCTCATCTCTGTACCTGGTCATGGTAAAGACATAGGAGAGGCAGGAGATAAAATGTCAAGAGGGACTATGTGAGTTATGAAATATTTACTTTGGATCACATTGAGGAGGTTTCAGTCCAAGGTCAGTTAAATCTATTGTTTTGGGCTGTCATAGCCATCCACATGCTGCTGGGATGAACCTCCAAACCAGGCACAGTTATGGGAAGAAGGGATTTATTGAAGTGACAGATCCAAGAGCAGTTCCATAATGATGAGTCTGCCCCCCTTTCACAGGTCCAAGGAGAGAGAGAGAAAAAGAGCAAGAGAGAGAAGGGGGCCTTCACCAACACTACACACACACACACACACACACACACACACACACACACACACACACCCCATCAGAGAAGTAGGTGGGGTGGGGGGTACAGGAGTGGTGAGTGGGGGTACAGAAGAGATTTTCTTCACCTGGAGCTTCCTTACATCCTGCCCCCTACTGAGAGGTCTGCCCACTCTAGGGGAGAGGCTCACTCTGGAGGAGGGATCTCCTCCTTTAGTTAATCCTTCCTGTAAACTACCTCAGAGGCCCACCCAAGATTACTGTGGATTACTGAACAGGTCAAATTGACAACAAAACTTAAACATCACATGGGTCCTGTTGTAGCCAGCCTCACATTAATGGACAAACAATCCACCAAAAGCAGTTTACAGGAGTAAAATGTTTATTTCAGGCTTTCAAATACCATCAACATCAGAAGACGCTGTCTCATTTTCATAGATCCAAGCAGAGAGACATCAAACAACCAGCAAACAAACAAAACCACCGTTGCTAGTGGCTCAAATTGCAAATTTAGTTGTAATAAAACACCCGAGTCTATGGGGCCATACATTCAAACTACCACAGGTCCTAAGACAAGACAAAATATTAATATGGGCCTCAGTGGATAAAAGCAATGGCTGAACAAGCCTGAGGGCCTGACAGTTTCTGAATTCAATCCCAGCATCCATGTAAAATTCTCGATGTAGCCTCACATACCTGTAACCTCACATACCCAGTGCTGCAGGGGATGAAGAGAAGAATGCCAATGGGCTTTATTGTGCAGAGTAAACATCTCCAGTAACACCCACCATGACTCAGGGAACTCAGTGGAGGAGGGGGCGGAAAGTCTGCAAGAGCCATGGTGGGAGAGGATATCCAGAGACATTGCCCCCTCAGCAACAACCCACAAATGGGGGGGATCCTGGCTATCTTCTGAGCTATTCATGACTCCTTACACCCATGGACTGATCCAGTACGCCCACCGAGGAGGGCCCCAGTGGGTTGGGGACAGGGAGGAGGGAAATAGGTGTATCATCACAATATTTGCTCATATGGTGTATCTAATTCAGGATAATAAAGACATATAAAACAGTCACAAATAAAAAGTATATATTCATGTTTTAGCAAAATATTTACAAAATGACTCTAGAAATATATAAAATATAAGAAAATAGCAAACAAAGATCATAAAAACAAAAGAATTCAAAATAAATAAATAATTAAAAAGCATCTCTAGTAAACAACATGTTCAATAGAGAACACCTCACTTGTTCCTGTGGCCTCATCACAGAGTGTATATGCATACATTCCACAGACACATACCCCACACACCACACATGCACACACATACAAAATAAAAGGTGTCAGGAGCCAATGACAGAGGAGGCTGCTCATTTTATGCTTTATGTACAAGTAGAGAGAGAGACAGTGGACATGGAACTCATCAAAGACAACTATCCACGACCTCTTTCTTCTAGTTAGGATTTGCCTCCAATTTGTCTAGGATTCTGAGAACTCACCTAATAGCTTCACCATTTGGACAGCAAACCTTGAACATGTGAGCCTGTGATGAATGGTTCGCATTGAAATCATAGAGGGAAGTATTCAAGGGAGGCAGATATTTGATAATGAAGCATTCCTTCTAGACCACCTTTATTTTAGATAGATATTTTTTATAGCTATCACCTGATATCTCTCAATATCATCATTATGAAGGAAGAGAATGATACTCTTATTTTCAGCTTAGAGAAAGGAAAGCTAAAACCCAGAATGAACTTAATGAAATTATAACGATTAAGAGAAAAGAATTTCAGGGAGTCATCCTCATGCACTTTTATTAACAAAAATGTTCTGAGTCTCTTGTTTTAATTGTCACCATTGTTAAATACCATAAGTGTAGTAGTTACCTTCTCATTGCTGGGACAAAACACCTGACCGGAAATGGGTTTATTTTGGCTTAGTTTTGAGAGGCTTCATCATGCAGGAGAATCATGGTAGAGCAAGCAGCCAGGGCATCACATCTTGTCACAGCAGCAGGAAGACAGACTGTGCGATCTAGCTAACACTGACAAGGAGGATAAGACTAATAAATCTTAAAGTTATAGCCACAAGGCTCCACTTCCCAAAGGTCCCATCACTTTCCCAAATTGCCACTGGCTTGGGACCTCGTATTCAAAACACATGAGACTATGGAGAGTATTTCATTCAATCCACCACCACAGGTGAGCAGAAAGCATGGATTGCACGTTTACATAGAAGACTTTGTAATATGCTTGCAGGTATCAAAGTGAGTCTTCAGCTTTCAATCACTGGCTACAGTCTGCAAAAGATAGGCTGGCATTTTGGACTCAGCAGTCAGTGACCGTCCCACAAGAACTGGAAATGGTCCGTGATCATCTGAGCGCTTTCCTGGTAAGTCTGGTAATCTAAAGTATTGGGTTCCATCTTGCTTTCAAGGGTCTGACCCATACAGCAAAGAAGTCAACTGTCAACACGTGCATGAATAAGCTAAGTTATGGAGAACTTAAGCGTGTTAACATGGTGTGTCCAGTCTTTATGCAAATGAGTTAGAGGTATTAACATTGTGTGGATAGCACTTATGCATATGAGTTTGGCTCAGCATTCTCTCAGGTGGTTTTCAGATAACTGTTGGCTTTCATGGAAGGGCAAAATTGTACTGTTCTGGTTTTCCTCCACAGAACTCTACAAAGCACTCCTCTCAAGATGTGGAGGAAATTTCAGGATTTGGTCCCTTGTCCTTAAGGGAAAAGTCCAGCAATCTAATCCTAACCTGAACACTGCTGGTTCTTTATTTTTTTTTTTTCTAGGAGTTTTCTAAAGAAGTAGATGCCAAATCTTCCCTGAAATCTTCAGTTATGAGCACTGGAAATCAGCTCCTTCGATTAAAGAAAGTGGACACAGCAGCCCTGCGAGCTGAGCTGTCCCGCATGGACAGCCAGTGGACAGACCTACTGACAAACATTCCTGCTGTACAGGAAAAGCTCCATCAGGTATGGAGATCTGGACACAGACTGACTCACGTGGCAGCAACTGATTTGAACCACATTACATGCAAGCTATGTTAAACCTATTTTCCTCACAACTGAAGCCAACCTTACCAAACTTGCCCTTTCTCTCAGCTACTGAGAAAAGGGAATCATACTACAAAGCCCCACTGAGACAACATTTTTTTTCTCAAAGATTCATGTGGGAGGGTGAAGGGTGCCAAAATATTTGAACGCACGGAAACTGATTTGTATGGGTTGAATGAGGGCAAGTTCCAAAATGTGTGAATATTTAAATTTTATAACATATATAGGAGATCTATCATTTTATGTTTGAGAGAGAGAGAGAGAGAGA
>PVHP010039287.1:0-16434 GCA_004024765.1 Zapus hudsonius | reverse complement strand
GGTATATTTACACGATGGAATTTTACTCAGCTGAAAGGAAAAATGAAATATCGAAATTTAGGAAAAAATGGTCTGACTTTGAGCAGATCTTACTAAGCGATCACTCAAAAGAACAGAGAATAGAACGCCACATATTCTCCCTCATATGTGGTCCTTAACCAGGATAACCGTTTTCTATATGCAGACTAGTAGAAAGAAAAAAAAAAAATCAAAGATCACAAATAACTTCATGCACCTTAGACCATTAATGCCTTATAAAAACAAAAGCCAGGTTTCAAGTAAGTAGACAGAAAGAAATAATCAAGATCATAGAAAAAAGAATGAATAAAAATTGAGATGAAGGGACTTCAGGTAAGATTGCAGGATAGGAGCCTCATGGTGGGGGAAAAGGCATGAAAACGTGAGTGTGGACTCTGGGCAAGAGATGAGGTCTCTGCAGGGAAGCAGAACTGTTGCTTACTCAGTGTGGATCAGCTCAGCCAGCCATAAAAATTCACCGACAGCTGCACTGCCTTCTGACACAAAAGCTATAGAAACTGCAAAGAGGGGTTTCTGTTGTAGTAGCTTTCTTGTTGCTGCAGAAAAGAACCCAACCAAAGCTGCTTGTGGAGGAATGGGTTTATTTTGGCTTACAGACTTGAGGGGAAGATCCATGATGGCAGGGAAAACGACGGCATGAGCAGAGGGTGGACATCACCTCTGCCACAGCACTGCATACAGCGCAGAAAGGTGAACCAAACGCTGGCAAGGGGAAGCTGGCTATAACCTCCATAAGCCTGCCCCCAGCAACACAGCTCCAACAAGGTTCTAATACCCAAACTACCATCAGCTGGGGGTCAAGCATTCAGCACACATTCTTTGTGGGGGACACCTGGATCAAACCATGACAGCTTCTTCCTACTCAACCAGCATTATGACCAGAAGAACCTGAAGGAGAAGATGGGGCCCAGATGAGCTCTGTGTAAAAACCTCCAGGCAACATTACACAACCTCATCTCCCCCATATGCCAGCATCAAAATGCCAAAGGTTCCCATTTGCCTCTGCCCTGCACAGGACCCAAAGCAAGCTGATCAGCTACCTGAGACCACTCATATGTAAGATAGAAGCTCACCCCAAAAGGTGACTGCACTCATCTCCACTAGCAGTACTCACATAGGTTGGAGCTGGCAGTGCTAATTGCACCATACCTAACCACTGGTTGGTAAAGGAAACATCTCAGAAGAGAGGAATTCAAAACTCCTTCCACCAAGGTAGAAATACTGACATGTAAGATTTGATGTAGTTTTAATACACTGCTGTATTTAATCATTTCTATAATGTTGTGGTCAGCTTTGTAGTTGCTGCACAGAAAGAACCAAACAAAAGCGGCTTGTGGAGGAATGGGTTTATTTGGCTTACGGACTCGAGGGGAGACTCCATCCTGGCAGGGAAAACGATGGCATGAGCAGAGGGTGGACATCACCTCAGCCTCAGCACTGCAAACAATGGCAGGAAGGTGTGCCAAACACTGGCAAGGGGAAGCTGGCTTATAACCCCCATAAGCCCGCCCCAACAACACAGCTCTAGTGAGGTTCTAATTCCCGAATTGCCATCAGCTGAGGATCGATCTATCAGAACACATTCATTTGTTTGTGGGGGACACCTGGATCAAACCATGATATATACTAACTTTTTCATTTTTAATTTATTTATTTATTGTTAATAAGTACAAACACTATAAGAACAAGTCTTGTGTTGGTACCCCCTTTTCCTTCTTCCCAGCCCCCAATTCACTGAGGGCCCTCCTCAGTGGGAATGCTGGGACACTCCATGGGATTGAGGGCTAGGAATTGTGCAAGCAGTAGCCAGTTGTTTTGTTTTGTTTTTTTTTTGTTTTTTTTTTTTTTTTGGTTTCTTTGTTTTTTTGTTTTTGTTTTTTGTTTTTTGTCTTTATCACCTGTTTTGTTTTTTGAGAGAGGCAATGTCTGTTTTTTCATTAAAAATTTTTTTTCACCACTGTCTCTTTGTAAATCACCACTCATGATTCTGTGATGGTTGTGTGTGTGTGTGTGTTAGTATATTGCTCAGTTGGGTTCTATGTTTTTCTCTAACATGCCTGCTATTATATCTGTACTGCTTTTTCCACTCACTACTTACTACTTTCCCTTACTCTCTAACCGCTTTTCCTTTTCTTTTTCTTTCACTTTCTCTTTATTCTCCAAAACTATAACCTTCCATATCTTAATCAACCTCTAAAATCTGTGGAATCTAGCAATATCCTAATAATAACTTTCTCACTGTTACTTTTACTACCTCCATATTATTATTATCATTATTATTAATGTTATTATCATTTGAGGCAGGGTCTTGCTCTAGCCCAGGCTGACCTGTTATTAGTCTCAGGCTGGCTGTGAGAAACTCACAGTGATCCTCCTACCTCAGCCTCTCAAGTTCCGGGAATTAAAGGTGTCTGCCACCACACCTGGCACCACCTCCATAATCTTCAGAGTTAACACTAGTCCCCATACTAACCCACCCCACGTCTGTCTCATTTCCCTGAAATACTAACCAGGCCCAGCTCTGCTTAGCGTCCACTGTCAAATGAGATCTGGCACATTCAGGGTTGTGTGGCTGTAGACCCTCTCATTTCTAAGTAACCAAAATCCTAGCATGCTTCATACCAGCTTTGCATGTTATTGAAAAGGAACAGGGTTGTAGTTCACTACTGTGACATTCGTGTAGCAGGCCTATCCACCAATTTTGGCCACTACTGGCTCTTGAGTATTCTACTCTGGGAGTAGTAGAGAGGTCACACCAGGTATCTTGAGCTCCTAGACTGAGGATGTAACTTGAACTACACACCTTAGAACACAGCTGATAAATTGAAAATATAAGCAATGAAATAACCAGAGATACGAAAATCCCAAGATAATGTCAGAAACACAAAAGGTCCAGGCAACAGTATACCACAGTAATGGCCTTCAGCAGGAGTGAATTAGACAGAGTGCCAGAAAGACTCTAAGAAAGCCTAACCTTTTTAAAAACATTTTTACAATTATTAAAACTTTTAAAGCATGAATTAATGTGAAATTTGACAAAAAATACGTCTACATTTAAGAGCAAAGGAACAGACACAGCCTATTCTGATTGGAAATTGACTGGGGTGGCCATGTAAGTTGCAGGGCTCAGATTTCTTGCATGGGTACACACATGACCCTGCATTGTAATTGAAATCAAATTTGGACCAGTGAGTAAGTTTTGCCATCAGGGTTCCTTCTAGGAATCCTTTCTCCTTTACCACGTGCAGGCACACAAACAACCTGCCAACTGGGATCTGATTGGAAACAGATGTTATAGGATGTGGATTCCCTTTTAGAATCTTCCCTTCAACACATCCAAGTGCTTATGACCTAACATTGTGATTGTATAAACTCATTGCCTAGACTTCCTTTAATAATCCTCTTCCCTTGAATCCCTCAAGAGTGCCTATGACCCAGCATTCTTGTTGGGACCAACATGTAAGTTTTTAGCACTCTGATTCCTCTCATGAATTCTCTTCCCTTCAAGCTGCAGGTAAAGTTGGCCAATCATTGGAGTTGGGATTTCCATTGGATTCCAACACCAGATACTCCTTTCAGCAATGCTATTCTTTTCACCATGGGGTCAATGGGAATGTCCCATTTGGGATGGGGCCTAAATGTAAGTTTGAGCACAGATACTACAGAATGGGGACCACCTCACCTGCCCCATGCATAAAGCAGTACAATCCAGTGCTGAATTCCAAGCACCACAAAAGCAACACAGATTAAAAACACAAGGAAACATCAAGCCCTGCTGTAACACGTGTATCAGAAAGACCTGACCAACACACTGTTTCCAAGGGTGTAAGTCTCAACATAACATGAAAACTCTTGCCAGTACAATTCCCCCAAGAATACTAATCTCATAGAGCAGAGCATCTCTTAGAGCTTCTTAAAAGAAACTCCAGACAAAAAGCTCAAAAAAAAATGACCAAAAATATGTACAAAGATCTCAGAATAGACACTGATAAATGTGAGTGGAATCCTGAAAAAGTTCAAAGAAGACCCAAATGAGTGCCAAGTTCCAAAAGAACACAAAGAGCTAAGTGAAATTAGGAAGTCTAATCAGGATCTGAAAATGGATCTCTATATAATAAAGAGATATCCTAAAAATAAAGCTGAAATGAAAAATAAAAGCAAGCATCAAATACCATGGACCAAGTGGAAGACAGAATATCAGGTGCTGAGAATAAGGCAGACACCATGAAAATACCAAACCTATGGCTGGGCTGGAGAGATGGCTTGGTGGTTAAAGGCACTTGCTTGCAAAACCTGCTAGCCTTGTTTTGATTCCCCATCCCCATGTAAAGCCAGATGCTCAAAAGTGGCATATGCATGTGGCGTTTATTTATAGTGGCAAAAGGCCCTGGAGAGCCCATACAACAAACACTCTTTCAAAAAATAAATAAGCCAATAAGTAGATAGTATTTTTAAAAGCCTATAGCTGGGAACCTTATAGACCCTAGCAAGGAAGCTAATACTGTTATGTGGTTGATTTGTTCTGGCCATCATCTTGCCCTCTAAATATTTGTGTTTATGCCCATAAATTAATAATGCTGCCTCACCTTTGGACAGAGTAGCTTGTTTTTGCAGATGACACCTTCTACTGGGAAGGCTCAAAATTAGTCAACTTTCTCTTTGTTTGTTTAAACCATAACATAGTTAAATTGGGATACTGGTGAATCTTAGTTTTTTTGACCTTTTATAAGAATCCTGCCATTTTATGTTCTAGTTGCCTCCTAAATCAATAGAGAAAGAAAGGTCAGTGTTTTGGTTACTGTTTATGAAATTTACAAATGCTGTACACTTAGAAAATAGCCCTCAGCTATTTTCAGAAGATCTTTCAAATACTAAACAAGAATTATTATCATAAGCTCATTGCTTCCCCTTTCATTCACTTCCAAAGTCCGACTTCCTAATTCATATTCCTAAATATGAATTGTAAATTTCTGGTCATGAGGTTTTACATAGCGTGACATCATCCAGTAGTTTTTATGAGTGGGGAGCTCTGTATTTTTCATAGGAATATGTTTAAATTGTATATAACAAAATGGAGTATTAACATTTGACTGACATGAATCAGAGTCTTGTAAGTTTCTTAATCATCAAAGACAGTTATTCTTCTTGTGAGTTTATTGTTTCACTGATATTTCTAGAATTGGACCAAGAAATGCATCGTAACTCAACATGGCAGTGCTGTTTTGTATGCACTTCTCATTTGGTAGCTGCAAGAGTACATTGTACTAGCAGTTGAATTACAATGTAAGAGATGGAGACAGAGCCAGATACTAACGTGTGTTAGATTATTACTTACTCCTTCCTTGAAGGAAAAAAAAGAGCTTCACATTTTAATGTTTTTAACTAAATCTAGCTCTAAAAAGTTGACCATAAAGAATTGCCATCTTTTTTTCCATTTGGTTACATGTTTATTATATGCACATTTGTAAATTGCCCCTGATGACTTTATTTTGTTAGGAACAAAGCAAATATTTATTGTATTGCCTTATAAATGTTGAGCTGGGCCACTGAAGTGAGTTTCCGTATTAAGATTGATAGGATGAATATGTGAGAGTGAATTGTAAGCATGAAGTAAAAATTGCCCTTTTTTTTTTCTCATGAAGAAAGGCTGTGTTGTTTGGTGATAGCCAGGGAGTAACTGAGCATTTTGGCAGTATTCTGAATTCTGCCACTGACTCACTGTGTTTTTTGGCAAGTAACTTATTCTCCCTGAAACAAGTTCTTGATTCTTCACTTCTCTGTTAAGTTAGCATAATAACATTGTACTGACCTCAGAGGGGTTGTGTAATGCTTTTCCACTTGGGAATTTTTCAGCCTAAAAGTAGTATGGATTTTCAGTGCCTTGCTTTTTAAAGTAAATATTTCTAAAGCATTATTTCTTTATTAGGTAAATATATTAGAGAGGCAGCTTAAATGTAGAACAAAACCCTTACTGTGCTATTCAAAGCACAGCTAAGCTTGATGAGCTTTTAGTTACACAGAGCATTTGAAGTATGTCCTGTATAATATGTGATTGATCCTTTTGTGTTTTAGTGTCAGAAAAAAGAAGAATTTATTGAAAGAATTCAAGGTTTAGATTTTGACACAAAAGCAGCAGTTGCCGCGCATATTCAAGAGGTAATGGTCGTCTTGTCTGTCTGTCTGTCTGTCTGTCTATTATTTATATACATCTGACAAGGTTGGTAGTATGTTTTACTTATATACATAAAATACTTAGAGGATAAACAAGAATAAATTATGATCAAACATAAATAAGTTTACTTTGATATCAATTGCATCTCTAGGATAGTTCCTTAAGTGACTCATCTCACATGTAGCTTAGTGTGAACTTTCGTTTAGGAGGACATGAGGAGGAAAGCATTGAGTAATGGAATGTGTGTGCTTATTTGGCAGTACAGAATGAATCATATAGCAAATAGGAGACTGTGTATAATTCAAAATCCCTTAGGGGTTAAGATGATCTGTATAGTATTATGTCACTTCTGTGGTTTTTAAATGAATAGACATAAAATAATTTTTACTGAAGGTAGTACATGAATTAAAAATATATTGATTTTTAACATACATATGAAGACCTCAGTCTAGAGCATACAAAGTTAAGTAATGTAATTAATTTGTTAATATGAACTTTAAAAGCTGCCATTTCTGCATCCATTGGCTCTTGAGCTTCGAATCTCCTAGAATTAGAGTGTATCAAATTTTTCCTGCTCATTAGAGAAGGGGAGAATTTTAAAATTGTGAAAATTAGTAATACTTAAAACATTCTCTACTTAGATAATTTTATATAGTCCATGTACCATCTTTTCTCTTAATTAACTTTGATGGAGCCCAGCTTTCTGACACGTTCTTTTCAGCAGTAAGCAAATTAGTACTTTATTAAATAGTACTTATTGGAAGTCTTCCTTTATACATATGCTTGTTTATGGTAGTTTTGTAGTCTTCTTTCTTTTTTTAAACTTGTTGTGCATAAATGTTTAATATTTACTGATTTGCCACCATCCTTGAGAGTGTTATCTTTGGTATTTGTTCTGAAAGTCACAAGCGAAATTCCAGAACCATGACATGGTCATGGAAGCAGGAGAGAAGTCTTTAGTTGTGTAATTTTTCCTTTCTTTTGCAAATCTTAATTTTGAGGTCCTTCCTCCCCATATTCTGTCACCATCATCTTTAGAATCTACAAAGACTTAGCTCTTCAGTTATAAAAATACAGCAAACATGTATCCTACAAGATTAGAAGCCTTTTGCTTTTGAATTCAGATATAATAAACTTCATTTGATGTAGTCAAATATCAGTTGTTAGATATACCAGTATTACTTTGTCAGGGATGCTTTGGATTAAATATTTTATTTTGTTAACTAGAAAATAAGTATTTATTTAAAGATTATACTTAGTTAAAATAATTTTAATTGTGTTTTCATCATTATTTCCAAATGTGCTTCTCCAGAGATCATATTGCCTTTTTATTATATAAGTCTTCTAATAGTTGTGCTAATTTTGTACTAAACTAAAATCAGTATTTAAGTATTAGATATTTTTGGCTTAATTTTCTTTATATCTCTAAAGATAACCCATAATCAGGAAAATGTGTTTGATCTACAATGGATGGAGGTGACAGAGATGTCTCAGGAAGATATAGAACCACTCTTGAAAAATATGGCATTGCATCTAAAAAGACTTATAGATGAGAGAGATGAACATTCAGAGGTTAGTATATTGCTTTCATTATACTATTATAGTTTACTTTCTAAAAAAAGAAATCAGTAGCTTCACACATTTTTTTTTTAAGACTTGATACTCTGTTTCTTAATCGCTGAGCCATCTCTCCAGCCCTTGATACCCTGTTTCTTAAGGATTGGTAATAAACTACAGTCATCCTTTGGTATATGTGATATGTATTGATTCCAGACCCTTTAAAGCTACCAGAATTCACAAATATTCAAATCTCTTACATAAAATGTTGTAGTGTTTGCACATAACCTACATACAGCCTATAAACATCTCCTGTATACTTTAAATCCTCTCTTGATAATAATCTACAATACAATGTAAATGACACACATGTAGTTAATACTACATTGTTTAGGTAATAATGACAAGGAAAGGTCTTTATATATGTCATACAGTTTTCTTCCTTGATTATTTTCTAACCACAGTTAGTTAAATTTGTAGGTGTGTAGCCCAAATGGACAACTAACTTTCTTTCTCTCTCTCTCTCTCTCTCTCTCTCTCTCTCTCTCTCTCTCTCTCTCTCTCTCTCTCTCTCTCTCTCTTCCCCCTCCCTCCCTCCCTCCCTCTTCCCCTCTCTCTTTTACTTTACTTTTTTTGGGGGGGCAGGGGGGGTCGAGGTAGGGTTTCGCTCTAATTCAGGCTGACCTGGAATTTACTATGTAGTCTCAGGGTGGCCTCAAACTCACAGCAATCCTTCTACCTCTGCCTCCTGAGTGCTGGGATTAAAGGCTAGAGCCTTTGTTTTGGTTTTGTTTGTTTGTTTCTGTTTTTTGTTTTTTATAGGAACTAGAAAAGAAACAAAAGATCCCCAGATTCTAGTAGATAAATTACAATTGGCTTTTCTCCTTTTCTTTTAAATTAGTATTTTTCCGACTTTGTTCCATGTGTTCTTCAAGTCATCCTGTAGCTCTGGCAGTACTACAGAACTGTGAAACTGAACGTACAGTTGATGGAAGTGGAAAAATTATTGCCTTAAAGCATAAGAATTTGCTTAAGGTTAATTTCTTAGTTTTATTGCCACATTTTAAAGATGGAAAAATGAGTATGAGTAAAAGGAGAATAACAGGTGTTCTGAATTAAACGTGCCAGAAATACCTCAAAGTTTTGTAGGCTGCATGATGAGATGTAATTTAAGTTTTTAAAAATTATTTGCGTGGGAGTGTGTGCATGTGAGCATGTGTGCTCTTGCCACTACAAACAAACATCCCTCTGGCTTTACATGGGTTGCTGGGAAATTGAACTCAGGCCAGGTAGGCTTTGCAAGCAAGTTCCTTTAATCACTAAGCAATCTCCCTAACCCCAAAGTGTAACTTTTTAAAAGAGAATTTTTAAAAGCTTCTTTAAAAGAAAATTGCTTTTTAAAGGGTAATATTGTACTTCATGTTTGGTTTAGTTTTGATTGGTTTTATGCTCTCTGAAATAGCAATCTGAATTTTAGCACATGCCGTGATGAGTCGTCTTTCCTTAATATTAGACAGAACATTCTGCTTTTCAAGAGGATGTGTAGCTTTGATTATTCATTGCATCTAAAGGCAAAAGACAAATTTAAGCTTATTTGTGAAGAATTTGTATTCTTGGAAACAATGAAAGACTATATAGGGAAATTTTTATTTATTCTGAGCAAAATTCATGTCTCAGAATGTTTTCAGTTCTGATAAGAATTTTCAATTTTTCTCCAGACCTTTAGAAAAGAAGATAAACAAATAAAGAAAACTTTTAAAGCAACACTTAATTAAAAAAAAAAAAAACAGGCTGATGAGACCAAAGGAAGGAAAAGATGAATCAAAAAGCATACCTGCTGAATATGAAACTTGCCTTGAGATAATTACATGGTTTTCATTGTTTATCCTGGTTTTAATGTCTGTATTGCTTGATCTGTTGTCCTAGCGCTTGTTTAATTTGTGTTTCAGGTCTTTACAGGTATTAATGTTCTCCAGCTTCTGAGGAGAGTTTGAAGAAAAATGTGTACCTTGGTTTCAGATGAATAATGGGCATATGTAAATTATTTCGTGTCATTTATATATAATGCTTGATACAAGAGTAGACAGAAACACTTGTCATTTTGTGACTAGCAAATCTAGGAAGAATATGAAATACATACATACACTTTGAAAAACCTTTTAGAATATATATCATGCTCAACTGAACATTTTCATTGAATTTTATTACTCTCACTTGGAAAATTAAAAGCAGTAATGCTTTCCGTACTTAGATATTTGGGAAACAAGTTGTGAACTTATTTAAATCTTTGGACCCTTTGACACAGATTAGAAAAAGTCATTAAAAATAATTGTGTGAAAATTATAAGAGAAATTTAAAGTTGGTTTATAAATAGTTCCTTATCATTCAATTAGATTAAAGCTAATTACTAAGATTTTCCATTTAGTTTTTTTGTTTTGATTGATATTTGTTACAGTTGTTTGAGTTTAGCCTAAAAAGCATACATAGAGCCTTCTTTTTCTTTACTTTTGTATTCTTAATGTTAGAGAATAAATATGTATAACAAATAGGGAAATTGTAATGAATTTAAAATGTATTAAAATTAAAATTTTAAATTCATGAATCTATTGTCACTTTTTTGTTAGTGTATGCGTATGTGGTGTGCATGTGCATCTGGGAACATGTATGTGGATGGGTTCACACTCGTGTGAAGCTGACATCAGTTCATTCCTTGATAGTTCTAGTCTGTTTTTTCTTTTTTTTATCTGTACACGCATGTGCATATTTCACCTACACATACAAGTCACACCAAAGAAAAAGAAAGAGGGATACTTGAGGTGCCTACTTGTAAATCCAGCCTGAATAAGAACTCTAAAGTAGATGGAAATCATCTCTAAGCTGTGCAAAAGGGGGAGGAGTTGAATGATAAAAGGTTTTAGCATAGATACGGTAATATAGGAGCCATTATGATAAAGGAATAATGCCACAAAAAAGAGCCAGTTCATTTATTAGAGAAGCCTGCATTCATCAAACAGGGAGTAGACCTGGAGTTAGTTGTAAAGAGAAAAGGAACTGGAAAGTCACCCTCTAAAGTTTATTGAAAGGAAGAGGATAAAACAGACTTTGCTATAGGTGCTGAAATACTTCCCAAGGATAAAGAAAGGAATTCTGGTGAGTTAAATAAGGCTGGATAAGACTTGATGATGAGAAATAAGGATGCTGATTTCATGGTCCTGAATAGTAACCTCACCCATTCTGCCTGGAGTAGGACAATTGAAATTGCTTTCCAAGATCATTCTGCTTGCCTAAGAAATTTTAAAATAAAGCTGAGAAATTTATTTGGAGTAAAAGAATTTAGCAGTAGAGGAGGAAAGAGACAAGAAAATAAGAATGAAGAAATATGATTGTATAAAGTATATGTGAATTAAATGACCCATGATGTTCAGATGAAATGAGAGTTGTGCTCCAGAGTGCCTGGACAAAGGAATACAGGAAGCTCTGAAGTATTATGGAAGAGCGCAGGAGATTAGGGAGCTGAGTACCCTGGAATCTTAAATTTAGCACTATCTTATTATGTAATCGTAACAATTCAATCTCTGTGCCTCAGTCACCTTACTTCCAGAGACAAGATGTTAAGCTGAACTGCTGAAGTCTTGCTCATTCCCTCGAGAGATTGGTCCTTCTAGAATTAGAAAATTCTAGAGCAATGTTGTCCAGTTCTGCAGCGATAGCCCAATTTATATTCCTAGACTCTCCATATAGTGATAACGAACTACTTGTAGCTGTGGTGTTCTTGAGTTGTGGCTAGTGTGACTAAACTGCATTTTTAGCTGTTTAAATCAGATAGATGCTTATCTTGACTGTCTATGGTATTGGACAGCACAGTTCTAGACAAAATACTCTTGAGGTTACTTTCTTTGCTATGTCAGCAAGTCTATTCCTTTTTTAACAGGTATTTTGTTATTGATTTAAAAAAATACTAAAGTTTGTTTTACTGTTTAACTACTAAATAGCTCGTGTATGACCTGTGGAATAAAATTTAAAATAGCAGCTAAATATGACAAAGTTAAGATGTTTTTGACCAATGAATTTTGATGTTATAGTACACTATTTAGGCTCTGTGATTAATCTTGCTATGTTTATTTCACTGATATGTAGAAGTTTGGAACTGATTTATTGCTTATTCCTATCATTCTTAGACCATCATTGAACTCTCTGAGGAGCGAGATGGCCTTCATTTTCTACCCCATGCCTCTTCATCTGCACAATCCCCCTGTGGCTCTCCAGGCATGAAGCGAACAGAAAGTCGACAACATCTTTCAGTGGAACTTGCAGATGCTAAGGCCAAGATAAGAAGACTTAGGCAGGAACTGTAAGTTATTAAATTTCAATAGTTGAATTTATGTGATTATAAAGATTACCTAAACAATATTATAATCTTGTGTGTGTGTGTGTGTGTGTGTGTGTGTGCGCGCGCGCGCACGTGCGCGTGTGCGCGCGCATATGACTAGATCATTGTCTTGTGTTACTAGCCTGAGTCAGAGTTTTCACTAGTATTTGTCAAACTAAGTAAAATGAGACTGGATTAAGGTGTGTAAAATATTAAATCTTATACCAATTTAAAGAATATGCCTGGGCTAGGGAGATAGCTCAGCTGGCCCAGGTTTGATTCCCCAGCGCCCACATAAAGCCAAATGCAGAAAGTGACACATGCATCTAGAGTTCATTTGCAGTGGTATGAGGCCCTGGAGTGCCCATTCTCTCTCTGTACACAAATAAGAATATTGTTTTAAAAAAGAATATCCTTAAGCCGGATGTGGTGGCACATCCCTGCACTCGGGAGGCAGAGGTAGGAGGATCGCTGTGATTTCGAGGCTACCCTGAGACTACATAGTGACTTCCAGGTCAGCCTGGGTTAGAGTGAGACCCTACCTCAAAAAAAACAAAAAAGAATATCCTTTATTCTGGATTTATTTCCTGCTTACCTTTCTAGTGATAAAATATCTTAAGAAAATTTTTTTTATTTATTTGCAAGCAGGAAGAGATGGAAGAGAGACAGAAAGGGAGAGGTAGAGAGAATGGGCATGCCAGTGCCTCCAACTGATGAAAACGAACTCCGGATGCACATGCCACTGTGTGTCTAGCTTTCCATGGGTTCTGGGGACTCAAACCCAGGTCGTTAGGCTTTGCAGGCAAGCAACTTAAGCGCTTGAGCCATCTCTCCAGCTCTAAAATGTCATTTTATTATAAAATAATGTCTTTCCTTCACCAATTTTTTTTGGGGAGCTCCTTAACTAATGCAGATAAATTGGCCTCTTTAAAAATTAATATGTCCAAAGACTGAGTTGTTGGGATATAATATTTTAAAAATATTTTTTCTATGTATCTTCTACATTGAGTAATTCAAATGTCTTTAATCTATTTAGTAAACTACTGAGATTTGATTAGTATTGATAAAATTGATTCAGCTTTCTAAGAGCAGTTCAGGGCAGTCAGTGTAGATGACTGATGTGGTCATTCTTTGGTGAACCACAAGTAAGAACATGACTGACCAACCTCTCTGGAGATTTGCGTCTTGTGTTTTAAAAAGAACAAAGGATGCCTGTTTTAGGGAAATTTTTCTCTTCTTTTGGTTTGTTTACCTGGAGTTTGAGTTTCAGATATAGACTTAAAATTTAAAGTAACAGTATAGTAATTATACTTATTAACTATTTAAAGTAACTAAAACAGTCAATTGCATATACAAAATAGAAAAATATATTCTATAGAAAATTTTGAAAAAATACAGCTTTTGTTTGTGAATGCTTGCATTATATGTATCTGTTGAAGTGAACACGCCCAAGATATTTTATAAACAGCTGCACCAGGAAAATTTGGAAAGAGATTGCTGTTATTAGTTTGACTGGCAGTTAATAGATAGCCTAAACAGTGAGCACTAGTTCTTTCCATATAATTTAGCACAATCTCCTCCAGTCTTCAGATAAAGCATGCAATTAGAACTGCAGTGATGACTGTGAATTCGTTTAACATTTTGCATTTTATTAGAATTCAATTTTCAAATAAAATTTACTTGGCTATAGAGTATATTAAAATTCCAGGCATCCTGAGGGGATTGATTGATAAAATTTGGTTTCATGCATACTGATTTGAAAATATTAAGTGGGTGTTTTTTCTTGGGTAAAGATGCCAGATATAGCAAGTATTCTCAGTAACTAGGACTTATCAGATGTCATCTAATATCTTTGAGAATGTGTTGTCTTACATATTATATCAACACGTTTTAAGTCTTTCGTTATAAGAAATCTTTACTAAATCACTGGTCAAAAATAATCCAAACTGTTTTATACATAATGGAAACTACAGTATTTGTAATTAGAATATGTTAGTAATATTAACTAGTATTAATTTATATAACATTCTCATGTGGCAATTACCTTCTCATTGCTGGAACAAAACAATAGAAGCAGCTTATGGAAGGAAAGAGTTTATTTTCAGTTTAGCATTTCTGAGTGGAATTTTATCATGGTAGACAAAGTATGACAGAAGAATGGTTAGTTTTCACATATTCTCATCAGCATGGAGGAAAGAGAATGAGCTGAGGTATCTTTATTTTCAAGTAGGGTCTTACTCTAGCCCAGACTGACTTGGAATTCACTCTATAGTCTCAAGGTGGCCTTGAATTCATACCTCTCCCTCCTGAGTGCTGCTGTAACAGGGTGAGCTGGGGGTTAGAATTTAGATAATCCCCAGCAAAATCCCAATGCACTCCAAAGTTTAAGGAGTATCCGAGTTCTTGTCTACAAAGTTTAAAGAATTTAAATCATAGACAACAAGATAGTAAGGTATAATGGGACATTTAATGGTATACGTTCTTAGTATCTCTCTTTGTTTTTCTCTCCTGTGTTGTAGTTATTGATAATACTCTATTCAGTTAGTTATTTAGTAATGGTCATTTATTTGTATTAATGCATATGGTGATCAAAGATTTTGAATGTAGTAAAATTATTTAATAAATTTTTTTTGCATTTAAGGGAAGAAAAGACCGAGCAGTTATTGGACTGTAAGCAGGAACTGGAGCAAATGGAAGTAGAAGTGAAGAGGCTGCAGCAGGAGGTCTGTACCTGGGGCTGTTGTACTAGAGCGCCAAGTAACTTTTCCTTAACAATCATTACCCTCGACCTCGATTCTGTAAACTCAGCTACCTCATATTTTCAAATAAAGAAACTAGGTAGTCTCTCTACAAAAATAAAGCCAGGCCAAGCATGTTAGTTAACACCTATAATTCCAGCAACCCAGAGGCTGAAGTGGAAGGATTGCTGTGAGTTCAAGGCCAGTCTGGGTTACAGAGTGAATTCCAGGTCTGCCTGGGCAAGAGTGAGACCCTATCTCAAAAAAAAAAAAAAAGAGTCAAAACTTGAAATCAGGGTCATTATACTTTCTGATGTTTTAATTTGGTGAGATTCAAAGTAACCCCTTTTCCAAGGACAGTCTCATGTTCGTGTATGTGTTTCTGTGGCTGGGGAAGGGAGAGCACCTCTGCACACCATGAATTGAGGCCATCGGATTTATTTCCCTGGGTCTGCTCTCCCATTGGTCATTAAGATAACTTATATGTGCCAGAATGCTTTAGTTTTTTTTTCCTATTAAATAAAACCAAAAGTTTTTACTGTTAAAATGTTACTTTTTTTATATATGTCTTGTTGCTCTCCCATCTTGATCCAAGAGGTGTTAAGATAATTCCTTCTTTAGAGCAAGGTGTGGTGGTGCACACCTTTAATCCCAGCACTCTGGAGGCAGAGGTAGGAGGATCACCGTGAGTTCGAGGCCAGCCTGAGACTACATAGTGAATTCCAGGACAGCCTGGGCTAGAGCGAGATCCTATCTCAAAAAAAGAAAACAAAACAAAAAATTCCTTCTTGAGAGAAGGATAGTTAGAGAAGTCGAAGGAGATGGAGTTAGGGGCATAAGGGAGAGAAAGGAGGGATGGTAAATATGTTTTATGCAGTTATTAAAATAGTATCATGAAAAGTATTACAGGGAGGGCTGGAGAAATGGCTCAGTGGGTAGCTGTTGTTCCTGTGCAAGCATGAGGGCCTGAGACAGTCCAAGTTCAAATCTCCAGATCCCACATAAAACAGCTGAGTATGGCTATGTGCACCTGTAACATCAGTCACACACGGGACAGAGACTTGAACTCCAGAACAGTAAAAAGAAAGAAAGACTTTGGCTCAAAAACAAGACCAAGTGGAAAAGCAGCAGAGCAGGACATCCAACATTCCACTCTGGCCACTGCAGGTGATGGTATGGCGTGGTGCACACGTGCGTATGCCATTCACTCACTACATTACACATGCAAAGGAAAAATATTACAGTGACACTCATTATTTTGTACAGTTAATATACACTAATTGTAAAGGCAAAAACAACAAAGTTTTAAAAAGAGAAAAAAAGAATTCACTTTAATGTTTTGTTTTCATTTGGTGGTAAGGTATGAGCTCTTCAGCCCATAAATTCTTGCGGTTGGAATAAGGCTCGACAGTATCTTCCCCTTCATCTTTCCTAGTTTGTCATTTTAAAAGTTGAGGAAACTTCATTATAAACACATAAACTGGGATCTTCCTAGATGAAGGGGCTGGAAGTCACCATATTTATTGCTAGATACGTTACAGCAGCTATTCCACTTCTTG
>PVHP010039286.1:0-16404 GCA_004024765.1 Zapus hudsonius | reverse complement strand
CGCAGGAGCATCTTCGACGCGGTGGCTCAGAGTAACTGCCAGGAGCTGGACAGCCTGCTGCCCTTTCTGCAGAAGAGCAAGAAGCGCCTCACCGACAGCGAGTTCAAAGGTGACCCCAAACCCACACCACTTAGACTCGGGGGGCATCTGAGGATACACCACCCCAGGGAAGTCTCCCCTTCCCTGCCCAGGCCCTGCCCTGATTATCCCTCTGCCTTTCAGATCCTGAGACAGGGAAGACCTGTCTGCTGAAAGCCATGCTCAATTTGCACAACGGGCAGAACGACACCATCGCCCTGCTCCTGGACATTGCCCGGCAGACGGACAGCCTGAAGCAGTTCGTCAATGCCAGCTACACAGACAGCTACTACAGGGGTGAGGTGGAGGGGCACCCCTGCACCCTGAGGGAGACTGCCCCATGCTTCCTGTTCCAAGTCCCAGCCCCTGTGTTACTTTCTTTCTTGCCCACCTGATGTCTCTTCCCATGGTCCCCGGGTCATTGCTGCCCTCCTGCTGACTTGGAGGGGGGGGCCCTGACTCCTTGCTGTCACGTTCTCTGGCCTGTTCCCATTTTCTCTGCTATCATCCTGGGTGACTTTGCCTCCTTTTTTCTTGAAATCTAGTATCTTCAGTTCAGAGAGTCTCTACTCCTGCTTCAAAACCTCTCTGGTCCACTTTGGGGTCTCTGGCCTGGACTCCTGCTAATGGGGGTGGTCTAGCACTGTTTTGCTTGGTCCTCCCAGCAGAAGTCACTACCTTCCCAGGGCTCTTTCCTGTGTGTTCGGTTTGGCTTCTCTCCTCCCCCCAGGAGGTGATCATAAAGCCAACAGTGGGCACCCTTCACAGGCCAGACAGCTCTGCACATTGCCATTGAGAGACGGAATATGGCACTGGTGACCCTCCTGGTGGAACACGGAGCGGACGTCCAGGCTGCAGCCAATGGGGACTTCTTTAAGAAAACCAAAGGGCGGCCTGGCTTCTACTTTGGTAGGGAGACTATGTGGCAGATATGACGACTAAAAGTCTGTTGGCTCAGGGACCAGCCAGTCTAATTCCTGACGCCTACCGACCGGGGGACTCTGTGTTGGCTACAGGTGAGCTGCCCCTGTCCCTTGCTGCGTGCACCAACCAGCTGGGCATCGTGAAGTTCCTGCTGCAGAACTCGTGGCAGCCAGCAGATATCAGTGCCCGGGACTCGGTGGGCAACACCGTGCTGCACGCCCTGGTAGAGGTGGCTGATAATACGGCCGACAATACCAAGTTTGTGACCAGCATGTACAATGAAATTCTGATACTGGGGGCCAAACTCCACCCGACACTGAAGTTGGAGGAGCTCACCAACAAGAAGGGGCTCACACCACTGGCTCTGGCTGCCAGCACTGGGAAGATCGGGGTAGGGTGGAGGCTTTGGCTCTGAGCTGGAGGTAGTAGGCAGGGAGGGTGGCACCCGAGAGAATCGTGTGCAGGACTCTGAGTCCACAAGCTCTTAGTGCTGCTAGAGACCTGTGACCTGCTAAGAAACAATGAGCCAAGCAGACACGGCCATTTCTAAGTTTTGACTCTGAGGGTCACTGAGACTCAGGGTGCCAGTAAATCTTAGGGTGAGACAGAAAAAGAGGCTGTTGGTTGTTTTTCCAGGGTGAGCGAGATTTTTGGGTGATTAGGAGGGCCCTACGTTGAGGTAGGTCAAGGCCAAGCCAAGTCAGGGTCTTGTGGATTTTGGGCTGAGAGGGGGCTGATCTGCTGGAATCGGAGGGGAGGGGGCTCTCAGTATCAGGGCATTCTGGAAGCATGTGCCTGCTCATTAAGCCTCAAAGGAGCCTAGCTTTATGACTTTAGTTTTGTTTCTTGTATTTTTTTTTTCTTGAGATATGGTCTTACTCTGTAGCCCAGGCTACCCCCTTCAAACTCAGAGTTATCTTTCTGCCTCAGCCTCCCAAGCTTGTTTCTTGAATTCTGATTATTTCTTTCTGGCTTGAGGCTTTCTTTTTCTTTCTTAAAAATACTTTATTATTATTGAGTTAGGGTCTTACTCTAGCCCTCCTCCCACCCCTCCACGACCTGGAAATCACTCTGTAGCTCAGGCTGACTTTGAACTCACTTCTACCTCAGCCTCCTAAGTGCTGGGATTCCATACAGGAGCTACCATGTCCTAGGCTTTGGCTCTAGGTTTTCTAGAAGGTACCATCACTGTCCTTAACTGGGGGATGGTTTAACTTGGGGCCTAGGTGTGGTGGGCATGTGATGTAGCTACAGTTGGCATGGGAGGCAGCAGGCAGGTGGATCTTGATGGTGGGCAGAAGTGGAGGGCTTGAGCTGGTCTCTGATGGGGCTGGGAAGGCAAATTCATTTCCCAGGAGAACTCAGGGTCTGCACAGGGATGCAGCCTGTGCCTGGTCCTCAGCTGGCTTAAAGGGGTTCGTCTACCTGTTGCAGGTCTTGGCCTATATTCTCCAGAGGGAGATCCAGGAGCCAGAGTGCCGGCACCTGTCCAGGAAGTTCACTGAGTGGGCCTATGGGCCCGTGCACTCCTCGCTCTATGACCTGTCCTGCATTGACACCTGTGAGAAGAACTCGGTGCTGGAGGTGATCGCCTACAGCAGCAGTGAGACCCCCGTGAGTGATTGGGGCTGGGACCTAGCACACCCCACGCTACCCACCCCTCCTCTCCACCTAGCCTTTCACTAGGAAACCTGCTGCCTTATCTCCTCCTTCTTTTCTTTAGCAATTGAACAATAGGGGGTCACCGACCCATAAAAACGGAGACATTTGGAAGTTTATAGACAAGGACAACCATCTTTTTATAGCATATAAATGTTTCATTTTGCTCATATAAATGGGAATTATATGTATTTCAGCATGACCAGCTTTTTCACTTAATGGCATACCTTGTAACTATGTCAAATGAGTTTGTCTCACGTAAAGAATTATGGCTTTTAAAAAATAAAGAATGATCACAATAATCCCACAGTACTGCACAGCTAGGATGAGAAGTAAGGGCTCATAAGACAGTCAAGGTATTTGCAGTTCTTCACGCTTCTTCCAGATGGCACCTTTGGCACAAACTTGAGAGCCTTTCAATGAAAGATACAGGATACTGGAATTTTTAAATAAAAAAGAACGTGCACTTGATTTTTTTTTTGTTCTAGTTTTTTTTTTAAAGACAGTCTTGCTATGTAGCTCTGAACCCTTGATCTTTCTCCCTCCCAAGTGCTGGGATTATGGGTGTGTGCCCCCACGCTCAGCTCCTGCCACTCATTCTTTTTTTAAATATTCTGCTTTTTAAAATTTTATTTATTCATTTTTCAAGCAGAGAGGGGGGGCAACAGGGCCACCACCCTGTGGGTCTGGCATATGTGGGAACTGGGGAATTGAACCCTGGGGCCTTAGGCACTGGAGGCAAGTGCCTTAACCGCTGAGCCATCTCTCCAGCCCCTGCCCCTCATTCTTGATTACTGTGAGGTGGAACATTTTTATATGTTTGCTGACCTTTCAACTTTCTTTGGTGGATTTTCAAAGATTCATAGGACTGTTTGCCATTTCCTTTTTGGTTTGTAGATGTTCTTTCTACGGGATCAATTGATCTTTTCTCTATTGTTCGTGTTAAAAAGGTGTTTTTTCCCCCACGATCAGCTTGTCTCTTGCCTTTCTTTTTGAGGTAGGGTCTCACTATATCTCTACTTGACTTTGTACTCACTCTGTAGTTCCAGGCTGGCCTTGAACTCACAGCGAACCTCTTACCTCTGCTTCCTGAGTGCAGGGATTAAAGGCATGCACCACCATGCCTGGCCTTGTCACGTATGGTATTGCTTGTTTATAAAATGTTTTCATTTTGATAGGGTGAAGTTGGCTGACCTTTTATTTATTTATTTATTTATTTATTTATTTATTTATTTATTTATTTAATAGCTTCTGTGACTTGTTCTTTACTTGAAAGGCCTTTTCTGCTCCAAGTCACACGCCTAGCCTTTGTATTTCCTGTTAGCTCCTTTCCAGGTATTGCGTGTTTGGCGCTTTATCTAGAATGTATTTTTGTGTAGGTTTGGGGAAGGCATTTTACTTAACTATTCTGGTTCTAAGTGAAGGTCAAGCGTTACTTACTGAACAGTCCATTCTGCCATCAAGGCTCTGAAGCCACTTCCCCCGCCCCCTCTCTCTATGGGGATGCTCCAAGCTCCCAAGCAGACTTAGGATGGGAGCCTGTGCTGTTGAGGGAGTGCCGTGGTGCCTCATGGGACAAGGTTGCAGAGTCAGGGACACTGAGGCCTAGCCTGCTCTGCTCCATTGGCCCCACCAACTCGGAGTCCCAGATGCAAGAGTTCCCCCAGGGGTGGTCTGGACGGGAAATGTCCCCATAATGGACTGAGGAGTTTACCTGGTGGAGAGAAAGCTCTGGGGCTGCCACCAGTCTATGTCCCCAAGCTCTGACTTAATGACCCCAGGACAGGCCCATGCTCTTGGCCCCAGGTAGAGAAGACCAAATTTATGTCAAATCACAGCTCTTCCCTACAGCTGGCTCTTCCCCATAGGCTTCTAGAGGGAGCAGAGAGCTTCCCATCCTCCAAGTTTTCAAGAACAGGGTCATTGCTGGTGGAGCCTGGACTCAAGGGCCCGAGAGAGGCTAGGATGAGCTGATTTGGGATCAGTGTCCTCCATTCTAGGATCACTTGAACCTTCATAAAGCCTCTGGACATGAGACATTGTCTAAATGTTAGGCCCTAAGCGTACTTAACAATGACAGTACATGGTGTCAGTCTTCTGTTACAGGAAAGGCCTCTTAAGTCCCCTTCATGTCACATGCAAAGGTAATTGCCACCCCTGCCAACTCAAGGCTACAAAGATATGAGAAAAGAAGAAAGCAGGGCTCCTTCCTGCCCACCCTCATCCCTGCTGAAGTAGCTCATGCCAGGCCCGGCTCGAGCCACTTTCTTCTTGTTATGGGAGTAATAAGGACGATGGTTGGTTCTTTTTTTTTAAAATTTTTTTTTAATATTTATTGTCCATAATGAGTTACATTATTTAGTGGGCAAACCATGCGTTGTTATCCCGAATTCCCCAATTCCCCCCCTCCCCATCCCTGATCAGTTGTATATCCTCCTCCGTGGGCTGTCTGTATTAGTCCTTGTGGCAAGGGATCCTGTATATCTTAGTATTCATCCTGGTCTTCCTGGCCCAAGTGAGTTGTTACTGATGGGTGCTCTTGAAAGTGAGTTGTTAGTGATAATGGGTCTTAGAAGGTTGGGAAATGCTCTGAGTCCTTCAGTGGACACTTAGGCTTTGTCCAGTTTTTCTCTAATCATTACAGCCACTGATGGTGGGTCACTCAGCCTCAGGCCTCTGCTGCCCAATGGTTCAAACTTCCAGTGAACTTTGGTTGCTTAGCAGGCTGAAGGGATGTTACGCCTGATCTGTGTGGGTGACATGGGTGACAGGAGCATCAAGGATGAGGTGGGTATGCAAGGCAGTTCCTGGAGGGGCAATGAGCGCACTTCTCTTTGCGTCCTTAGAACCGCCATGACATGCTCCTGGTGGAACCCTTGAATCGGCTCCTACAGGACAAGTGGGACAGATTCGTGAAGCGCATCTTCTACTTCAACTTCTTCGTCTACTGCATGTACATGATCGTCTTCACCACGGCTGCCTACTACAGGCCTGTAGATGGCTTGGTGAGGCCATGGGTGGGCCTTGGGGGGGGGGAAGTGGGTTGAGGGAGGGGTGATCTGCAGTCTGTGCCCGGACTATTCCTAGGATCCCTTCCTGGCTCTCCTAGAGGTCAAAGAACCACCTGGAAGCTTTGGCCCTCTGACCTCAGTTTCTCCTTTTGTCGATTTGCCCTGTGTCTGGCGCATAGTCCTGGGAGCCTGAGCCTCTTCTCCCAGAGAGCAAGGGGACTCAGAGGCAGAGAAACAGTTGCTCCTGGGCTGGTGTCTGTGGATCACGGCCTGCTGGCCTGCACTGTTTGCCTCACCAACTTGTCCAGGATCTGCTTTCTGGACTATGCTTTGAGCCAGGCCTCCCAGCAGCTTAAGATGAGAGCTTTACTTCTACTCTGAGTCATAGACCCCACTGGGTTTCTGAATTGAGCCCTTCTCATTCAATACCCATGGGACTTAATTTGTCACTTAATTTCTGGGGTATTCTGTCAGTAAATCAAGTTTAAAAACTCCATTTTCTAGTTAAGTTGCTATCCATCTATTAAGGGCATTCATGGACTTCATTTGAAGGGAAATGAGAAGGGTATGGTTGTAGCTCAGTGGCACAGTGCTTGCCTGGCATGTGCAAGGCCTCAAGTTTGCCCCGCAGCACCGGGAAAGAAAGTTATACACATTTTATTAAAGAGAGCAAAGATAAATATGCTAATAAATAAGACAAGCTGTGAACCAGTACTTGCAAAACATCAGTGGTGACCCCTCCAGAAAACAGTGGCTGAAACATAAGGCCTGCACCCATAAGTGTATATGGAATAGCCCCTCCCTCCCTCACCCATGGGAAACTCTGACATTGCCTCCTGGGAGAGCAGCTGCACCCCACAAGCTGTGGGAAGAGTGGGAAGGACTCTGAATGCAAAAGATTTGTAAGAGTGCCTCCACCCATCCATCACCCTGCCTGGGAGACAGCATGGCACTGGAAGGATCCTCTCTTGGCACCCAGAAACTTCTACTGTGGGGAAACCAAGTCTCACAGAGGAACACCCTTGCATGCTTTCCATGATAAATGCATGTGGTTCTTTGCATAGTTGTAAGACAATGTGGATGCCAGAGGGCTCCTTCTTCTTCTTCTTTTTTTATTGTCCATAATGAGTTGCATTGATTAGTGGGCCAACAATGAGTTGTTATCCCCAATTCCTCATTGCCCCCCTTCCCCATTTCCAGTCATCTGGATATCCTCCTCCGTGGGTTGTCTGGATCAGTCTCTGTGGTAGGGAACCATGGATAGCCTAGTATTCAGCCGGGTTCTCCTGACCCAAGTGTATTGATACTGAAGGGTGCCATGCCTCTGATATTCTCCCCCACCACGGCTCTCACCCCCTCTTCCGCTCAGTTCCCTGAGTCGTGGTGGGTGAGTATCAAGGATGCTTTAATGTTGTGAGCTTAGGGGTTTTTGTGTCGAGAATCGTTGGTTTCTGTCTCACTCCTTCTTCTTAATGGAGCCTGTGTCTCCTAGGCTGGGGCTGAGTCTTAATCACAAGGCTTTGCATCTGGGAAATGTTTGTTGAATGAATGAATGAATAAGTAAATGGAATCACCGGCTTTTCTGCATCCACAGCCTCCCTATAAGATGAAGAACACGGTTGGAGACTACTTCCGAGTCACTGGGGAGATCCTGTCTGTATCAGGAGGAGTCTACTTTTTTTTCCGAGGGGTAATTTTCTTTTAAATGCTATGAGTTTCTGTTGTCACTGGAAAAGACCCGAGAGCCTCTTGTTGCTCACTTGTCTCTGAGCTATGAGCAGATGAAGCTGAGGATCCTTCAGGTGTTCATGGGTGGGGTGGGAGGAATGCCCACTGTGTCCCAAGGGCCCAGGTGGTCAAGCTTGAAGACTGGCAGTCTGGGATCTCTACCATGAACCTTCCATGGGATGTAATGTCTAAATATAAGATCAGAGTGGAAGCCTCTTAAGTGACGACCATTCAATTGATCAAAATAGTCATTTAAAGCTCAGAATAAGGGAAAGCTACATGTTTATTTGAACCACTTTGTTGTGACTAAAATCTCATGAATACATATTTCTTGGCCATTCTTCTTGTGGGAGTGGTTTTTCTTTCTTTGAATTTGGGTCCATCTTGTAGAATTTCCTATCAACTTCCTTGCAAAACCAGAACGATTAGGAATGCACAGTTTATAATTTCTAGTTTTACTTTCTTTAATTAGGAGTTAAAACTCAGATCCAAGCTGGCCGTTTTGGTGCACGCCTTTAATCCCAGCACTCGGGAGGCAGAGGTAGGAGGATCGTCATGAGTTCAAGGCCACCCCGAGACTACATAGTGAATTCCAGGTCAGCCTGGACTAGAGGGAGACCCTACCTCAAAAAACAAACAAACAAAAAAAAAACCAACCCCCCCAAAAAAACCTCAGATCCATAAAAGAGCTCTGAATGCAAAATCCGAAGTCATTATTATTAACTTTTAATTTTAATAGGGGATCTTTCTATGTAGTACAGGTTGACCTTGAACTCATGATCCTCCTGCCTCAGTCTCTGTGCACTTGGATTATGGGTGTGCCGCCATACCCAGTGAGATCATTATGGTTTTCTTTTAGCCTCTGAACATATCGGCGTAAACCACATCTATTTTTTTTTCAGTGACTTACTTTTATGGACACTCTATAATCATTGGACTTTGCATTCCTGGAAACAGCTATCTTTCTTTTCATATCCATAGCTTGCATTATAACAAAGCATAAAGCTCCAGCAGCAAGGGCTGCTGGGACAGACATGCTCTTGGCCAAGCGAGGATTAACCTGGGAGGAGCAGGTGCATGTCAGGGTCACACAGGGGATCTGCCAGCTGCCAGCGCTTTATCTGCTGAGCTAGTTCAGTGGAAGCTGGATGAACACATTTTTACTATAATGTAGAAGGAAAACAGTGAAAACAAAAAGGCACCAATTAATTGGGGCCCGGAAGGGGGGTATAAGAGTACAACCATTTTATATAAAAAATAATAAAAAATTAAGACATAAAATGGCACCAATTAAAAAGAACATAAATTGTCCAGTCCTAAAATTAAATCACAGCACTTAATAACATTTAGGTGACTTGTTTCCTTACTGCATTTACTTCTAGGTATACTTGTAATTGCGTTCTATATTGAAAAAATTTTTCTGTAGTCACATGACATCACCCACCATTAGCCTGATCCACGCTGTCCCGTTCTTCAAGGACTCCCATGGTCCATCACGGTGACAGGAGGCAAGGTCTTGCTCACCGCTTAGCCACCTCTACCGTTTCCCAGGATTTACTCCTCCTCTGTTCTCCTCCAGATTCAGTATTTCCTGCAGAGGCGGCCGTCCATCAAGAGTTTGTTTGTGGACAGCTACAGTGAGATGCTTTTGTAAGTGACTTTGTGACCTCCGTTATTTCTCCCTCCTTCCCTCACTTAAGCTGTACCGGGCACCTAGGTGAGCCTCAGTGAACAAGGTGAAGCAATGGTGGAAAGCCACTCAATCCATAGTTGTTGGCTCTGTGTCAGAGCAGTACCTGCCTCTACTGGGGTTGACAAGCGGCTCGTCAGGCTCATATGACTCACTGTCTGAGTGAGACATTCTCTTATTCTCATTGCCTGTCGTTGGTGCATCTCTCTGCCATCCACTGGGTTTGCACTGGGAGGCTGAAGTGAAATACACACAGTTCCTGCTTGTAAGAATTTCCAGGTTTTTTTTTCAAGGTAGTGTCTTTCTTTAGCCCAGGCTGACCTGGAATTCATTATGTAGTCTCAGGGTGGCCTTGAACTCACAGCGATCTTCCTACTTCTGCCTCCAGAGTGCTGGGATTAAAGGCCCATTCTCTTTCCTTTTTTTCCTCTCTCTCTCTCTCTCTCTCTTTTTCTCTGCTCATGTCATGCCTTCCCCTGCCATCATGAAGTGTCTCTTCGAGATTGTAAATCCAAATCAAAACTTTCCTTCCATCAGCTGCTTTTGGTTAGGGTCTTTGTCCCAGCAATGAGAAGGTAACTACAATAAGTCTTGAATTAATATATATATATTCTTGTGTTTTGTCTCTTAGTGTTTGCCTCTATTTCTTGGGAGATTGAAATCAACTTAATTCACAACCTTTCTATTGAGTATCATTATTTAAAAAATATTTTATTTATTTGGAAGCAGAGAGAGAGATAAAGGGAAGAAAGACAGAGAGAAATGGGTGTACCAGGGCCTCTAGCCCTTGCAAACTAACTCCAGATGCATGTGCCACTTTGTGCATCTGGCTTTATGTGGGTACTGGGGAATCAATCTTGGGTCTTTAGGCTTTGTAGGCAAGCACCTTAATCATTGAGCCATCTCTCCAGTCCTTGTGTGTCATTTGTGACATAAATTTTTGCTTTCTGAACACTTTAAAAAATTCTATTTATTTCTTATTGTGACACTCTTCTTTATATATATATATATTATTTATTTTTTTATTGTCCATAATGAGTTATATTATTTAGTGGGCAAACAATGAGTTGTTATCCCCAATTCCCCACTGCCCTCCCTCCCCCCTCCACTGGATAACCTCCTCCATGGGTCGTCTGGATCAGTCCTTGTGACAGGGGACCATGGATAGCCTAGTATTCAGCCAGGTTCTCCTGGCCATGCCTCTGGATAATCTCCCCCACCACGGCTCTCACAATCTTTCTGCCCCCTCTTCCACATAGTTCCCTGAGTCGTGGTAGATGAGTATTAAGGCTGCTTTAAGGTTGTGAGCTTAGGGGTCTTTGTGTCGAAAATCATTGGTTTCTGTCTCACTGGCTTATCCTGTGTTGATTGAATGGCTGTGGCTGTGGGTCCCTTGTTCATCCTGACATTCTCTGTGGGGTTCCATATGGATCCTCCACGCTATGACTGTGGTGGTTCCTCTCTTGCCAGAATCTCAGGTATTGGCCTGCGGTCAGTTGGTAGGGTTAGATGGGCCCCAGTTCTCTCACTGCATCCTGAAAAATACAAACACAATCTCCATTGGAGAGTGAGACCAGTGTAGGTTAACAAATATACACAATTCTGGATTACCTAGATTCTATTTTTAGTAGCCTCCCTGTAAATCGCTCCCATAGTGCATCTTGTCTTGGGAGCCCAAGAGTACGGGATCTGGTGCCTATCGCCCTGAATCCCAAATTTCAGACAAGGGGTTCCCCTCACTAAGTGGAAAATTGGCTGAATTTGAAAACTGTTGTTTGTCTCCCCCAGGCCCAGGCTCCTCCATTACACAAGTGCTCCTTTCTTGGTACGCTGTTCTCTCCCAGTAGGAGGTGTGGTCAGCCTACTCATGGCCGCAGATTGTGTTTCGTGTCAGTGGTCTCTGTTTACTCCAGCTGTCGTTGATCAGTTTTCCCTGGCAGCCTGTGCATTGCCTTCTTCCAGCACTACACTAACTGCCTTCTGGGGGCTGGATACCATTCCGGACGTTGAAGGGTCTCTCGATGCTGATCGATGGCATTCTGTGGTTTCTTCAGCAACAGGGTTTTGCCTCAGGCCTGGGGAGGGCACTCAAGAGCTTTGACAGAATTCTGTCTTGTTGTTGGAATCTCATGAGTTGCTTTGGTCAACAGCTCAGTGAGGGAAGGAACCAGTGGTTGGAACCCGGGGTTGTCAGGCTGATCTAATTATTCACAGGCTTAGACTCTCTCCCCTACCACTCATGGCCCCTCTTGTCAGTCGACGCTCGTGAGGATTTTATGTTTTTGAACCTAATATGGTTTATCCTCATGCTTAAGCCATTCCTCTCCCCCCATCCTTTATGTGACACTCTTCTTGTTGCATGATTGTAATACCTTTTTTTGTTTCTTTGAGAGAATTAAGCTAATTTTAGAGAAAGTCCTCCTCTTTCTTCTCTCATTTCTCCTCTTTTAAAAATATTTATTAAAAAATATTTATTTATCTGTAAGGAGAAGTCTCTCTCTATATATATACATATATATATGTATATATATACATATATATATGTATATATATGTATATATATATATATATATATATAGAGAGAGAGAGAGAGAGAGAGAAATGGGTGTTCCAGGGCCTCTGATCACTGCAACCAAACTCCACATGCATGTACCACTCTGTGTATCTGGTTTTACATGGGTTTGGAGGAATTGAACCCAGGCTGTCAAGCCTTGCAAACAAGTGCCCCTAACCACTGAGCAATCTCTCCAGCCCCCACTCTTTTTTTGCCCTTTGAAATAAGTTCTCACTCACTGTGTAGTCCAGGCTGGACTCAAACTGTGACCCTCCTGCCTCTACCTCTCAAATAGGTGTGAGACACTATGCTTGGCATGTATTTGTTTTCTTTTTTCATAGGTTTTCTTTTCTCAAAATTGTTTTTCCTGAACTGTGGCGATGGCTCAGTGGTTAAAAGTACTTTGCTGCTTAAGCACGAGGGCCTCTCAAGCTGGAGACTGCAGAGTTTGACTCCTGTGACACTCAGGTGTAACCCTGATCTGTGTGTGTGTGTGTGTGTGTGTGTGTGTGTGCAGACTGGAGAATCTCTGGGGCTTGCTGATGAATAGCAGCTCTGGTTGAGGGAGAGACCCTATAGCAAGAAGACCCTATAGTGCAGTTGAGGAATAGAGAAGCCACCTAACATTCTCCTCAGCCTCCGCATTCATGTGCACACACGTACACACGCCACACAACATACATACTCTATGTAAACACACGTTCACAAAATTGTCTTCATTGATCTCTTTCTCTTCATTTTGTTCGAGGCTGTCTTTAGGTGTCTGAGTGTGATTAAGAATGGAGGGTTGACAAGTTGTCTGTAAGGTCTAAATGAGCAGATTGGGCTGTTAAATCCGGAAATTCCAAATGGCTGATCTAGAGAAGCTATTTACTGGAGAATATGAAAAAATCAGACTACTTGGATTTTTCTTTTTAGATTTGTCAGATTTCATAGGAAGCAATTTAAAAAATCTTTTATGTGGAAGAGGTCTGGCTGTCAGTTTTTCTGAGACCTGAGTGTCACCTGTATTGTATACACAGTGTATTAGCTACTTTCCTTGTTACTGTGATGAGAAGCAGCTTAAGGGAGGAAGGGTTTGTTTTGGTTTATGGTTCCAGAGAACCTGGTCCATCATGGTGGGGAAGGCAAGGCAGCTGGGTCAGGAGGAAGCAGCTGGTCACATTGCAGCCACAATCAGCAAGTGGAGAGTGATGAAGGCTGACAGCCCACCGTATCCACCTCAGCTAACTTAATCTAGAAACTTCCTCACAGACAAGCCCAGAGGTTTGTTTCCATAGTGATTAAACCCCATAAAGTTGATATTAACCATCTCTCTCTCTTTCTCTCTCTGCCTCTCTGCCCCTCTCTCTCTCCCACACACATACACACACAATAGCCCTGCATCTGGCAACATCCCAGTACTTGCAATGAACACAGATCCAAAAGCCCTCTGTTTTGTCTTCTTCAGAGACAAACCCTCAATCTTCCTTACTTTGGGTCCTCCCTTAGCTCTCCTCCAGGGCTGCCTGAGCCTTTTAAAGCTTTTTGGTTAAAAGGTTATTTCTCAGTTTTGCCCATTACTGGCCTTGGACTTGGCTGTCTTGGGTATGCTGAGTCCACTCTCTGGTTCTTCACATTCATATGTGGGGACCCTGTCTGTCATCAGAGACAACTTGTTTTCCTGTGTCATGGGTGTCAGTTCTCTTTTTGGCCCATGGTTCAGCATATGTCAAGGAAGCCTTTTCTTTGTGGTAGAACTATAGTTATAACGTGGATCCACGTTGGTGTGGCTGTTTCACACCACTCCAAGGTGACTTTCTTCTGAGTCCTGTCACACACTGGAGGTTACGTGGTCAGCGTGGTGTCCAGTGTAAATGCAGCCAGGAGGACTTTCTGGAGGAGGTCATGATGAATTAGGTCACCTGGGACATTGAGTAGATCTGTCATGACATCACTCAGCTGTCCTCCACATTGTCTCCTGGACTGAGCAGCGGATGGACATCTTCCCTGGCTAAGGGGGAGGACATGACCAGCTGCCCCTGCCTGTGGGTTTGTAGAAGAGCATGGCCTGCCTCTTCACAGTCCAAGGGCTCCTGCGTCATTTGTTGTCCAGGGAGGAGCTTGTCCTTCTGGGACAAAGAGGAAAGTTGTTGGGGCTAAAGCAGTATTCTTACTCTTTTCTCATTTTTAGATTTTCCCCCTTAATTTGTCCCCATGAATATCTTTTAAAACTTTTTAATGACATATCTCCCTATGAAATTAAAAAAATATTTTTATTTCTTTATTTGAAAGCAGAGATAGACAGAGAGAAGAGAGAATAGGTGCACCAGGGCTTCCAGCCGCTGCAAATGAGCTCCAGATGCCTTTGCCACTTTGTGCATCTGGCTTTACGTGGGTACTGGGGAATCAAAACCGGCTTGTTAGGCTTTGAAGGCAAGGGCCTTAATAGCTGAGCCATCTCCCCAGCCCCTCCCATGTAATTTTCACAGGACACTATATATCTTTTAAGTACAGATCATCCCAAATTTATGATGACCAAACTTACAAATGTTTGGTTTGTTTACAATGGTAGATCAGTAATAGGCACTGGATAGAGACTATATTTCAAATTTTGAACTTGAATCTTTCCTTGGGCTGTGTGCTTATGGTACAGTCACAAGGGAAACACTGTGTGGCCAGGCTCTGATGGCCGGCAGGTTAGGGGTATTCAATGCATTTCTACTTGCAATATTTGCTATTCTCTATTTGTATTTGTGCTTGTAAGATTTTTGTCTCCAAACCTCAACCACTTTTTTGCTCATTCTGCTAAGAATGTTTGGGTTAAAGGGAACAGGGCAACCCAGCCCCTCTATGGCCCCCATCAGCAGACCTGCCTGTTCCTCTGCCCCCAGCTTTGTGCAGTCGTTGTTCATGCTGGTGTCCGTGGTGCTGTACTTCAGTCACCTCAAGGAGTATGTGGCCTCCATGGTGTTCTCCCTGGCCATGGGCTGGACCAACATGCTCTACTATACCCGCGGCTTCCAGCAGATGGGCATCTATGCTGTCATGATTGAGAAGGTGGGTGACCCGTGCCCAAGTGCACTCTCCACAGAGCCTTCTTGCCCCATGGGTGTGAGACAGATGCTGTCCCTCACACCAGCAGGCTAACTCCCAGTCCATTTCCCAAGAATCAAGCCATCTGGCCTTGATCCCTCTAAGGAGGCTCTCCTGAATCTTGGTCTCTTTTCACCCCAGGTCTCCTAATCACAACAAAGATATGGGGGTTGTGGGTGGGTTCCTCATGATAACTGAGATGAAAATCATACAACCTGCCTACTGAGTGTTCTTGATGCATGTTCTGGGGTTCCATTCCAGAGATGCAGCCCTGGGTCTCCCCTTGCTTCTCCCAGGGTCAGGCTGACCTCTGATGAGCTTGCTTCCTCCTACAGATGATCCTCAGAGACCTGTGCCGATTCATGTTTGTCTACATCGTGTTCTTGTTCGGGTTTTCCACAGGTAATGGGCTTAATCGGGGCTGGTGCTAGGCAGGTTTTTTACTCACCTGACCTCCTGAGGGTTCTGTGGGGCTGGAGGAGGAGAACTGGTGGGGAATCAGGTGCATGGTTAGAGGTGGATGGAGAACATACTGAAATGATCCCAAGAACTTAGATGTGTGATTGGTAAAATGTTTTCAGATGCTTTTGAGGTAGAAGTGTTGCTTGCTTATAGTGTAGGTATGTTTGCTAGTGTAGCTCAGCTTTTTTCTTTTTTTCAGGGTCTTACTCTGACCCAGGCTGACCTGGAACTCATTCTTTAGCCCCAGGCAGGCCTTGAACTTACAGTGATTCTTATACCACAGCCTCCCTAGTGCTGGGACTAAAAGTCCAGGCTACCACATCTGTTTTATAGCTCAATCTGTTCCAAATTATTTTAACATTACTTCATATATCAGCAAGCTTCAAAAATAGTAAAAAATAACTTCTCGATTCTTTCTTACCAGATTCCTCAAATTTTTACCACTTTTAAAATCGCTTTCTTTACACACGCTTCAAAAAAAAATCTTTTTGAGAATTAAGTTTCAAGGATGATCGGCTTTTTTTTTTTTTGCCACTAACTACTTCAAACAAGGAGCACTCTTTTATGTGAGCATAATTCAATGATTAAAATCAGGAAAAATAACACCACCATGTATTATAGGCTAACTGATAGCCCCTGTTCCTAATTGCTCTTGTTGTTCTAACAATGTGTGTTTGGAAAGTGGAAGCAAGTTTTGATCACTTTCCTTTGTTGTGCCCTTCTGGTCTTCCTCTACCTGGCCCCTCAGGTAGATGGGCCCCTCTTCCCATCCTTGTGTTCTCATGAGCAAAGGCCAGCTGTTTTGTCCAGTGTCCCTCAAGCCTGCTGTTTCCTCTGATTAGAGTCACCGAGGAAGTGATGTATTATATCAGGAATCACATGACATCTGTTTGTTCCATTTCTCCTGATGTGAACTTTGATGACGTAGTTTTGGTGGATATGCCAAAACTTCCCACTATAAACGGACAGCCTTCCTATTGTAAGCCATAAGTAGTTTGGGAGGAGCTCCTATGAGGCTGTATTTTTCATCATACTTTAGCCCAGTAGTTTCAGCATCCACTGATGATGCTTAACTGATCACTGTGATGACTGCCAAGGGGTTTCTTCCTTTCCTTTCCTTTCTTTCCTTTCCTTTCCTTTCCTTTCCTTTCCTTTCCTTTCCTTTCCTTTCCTTTCCTTTCCTTTCCTTTCCTTTCCTTTCCTTTCCTTTCCTTTCCTTTCCT
>PVHP010039285.1:0-13505 GCA_004024765.1 Zapus hudsonius | reverse complement strand
ATTAACTGAAGACATCTGCAAATATAAGAATGACTGTCAGGAAGAAGTAATTAAATCAAACCTTGAAATGAAAACACATCTCAACAGGATGATGGAAGCAACCCAAAAAGAAGTAGCAGAAAACAAAAACCATCTTGAAATAATAAGAACGTCCCTAGAATCTCTTACTAACAGGATTAACCACTGGGAAAACAGAACCACAGACATGGAAGACAAAACAGAGGAGAATTCGCGAGAAATCAGAAACTTGACAAAATTCAAAAGAGCAAGTGAACAAGACTCAAGGGAAATGTGGGATACCATAAAAAAAAACTAATCTCAGGATTATGGGGATCCCAGAAGGAGAAAAAAACCAAGCTAGGGGCATAGAAAATATTTTTAACATAATTATGCAAGAAAACTTTCCATACTTGGCAAGAGATAGGCCTGTACATCTAAAAACGATACGGAGGACCCCAAACAAATTGGACCAAAAGAGGAACACCCCAAGACATATCTTAGTTACAATGCCTAGTATTGAGGATAAAGAGAGAGTCCTTAGAGCAACGAGAGAAAAGAAACTCACGTATAAAGGATTCTGCTGCTAAGTGCTACACAGGAACAGTGCAGAGTGCTGTCGGTCCACACAGAAGGGCTATGGCACCAAGACTTGGAGTCAGGAAACACTCCCTGGGCTAGTTTCTAGGCAGAATCTCAACAACCAATCAGCCAGACAAAAGCAGGCAGGAGGTAAAATGGTGTGGAGCCATGCTGGACAGGTGGAGAAATGGTGGTGAGACAGAAAAGAACAAGTTAACCCCCCCAAAAAAGGACAAGTTCAAGGACACTCAAGAACTTCACTATGATTACACAGGAAGCTTATATAGACTCGAGTGGAGGGTCTGGGAGATGATGTAAGAAACCACAGCAACCAATATACTCTGCAGGCTTGAAAGAGATTTAGACTTTCTCTTAAGAGGAAGGGTCTTCCCGAATTTCCAACAATGGAATGACATGATTGGTTTACACTTTGCAAAGATTAATGGGTTATGATGAGAACAGACTGGGAAATGCAGGATTGAAGGCAAGGAACCCAAGCATGAGGAAAGGAGGAGAAAGATGATAGTTGGCCACACGAGGGCAGTGACACCAGGACAGGATAAGTCAAAAAACCTGAAACCAGAAAATGGAAAAGGTACCACAGGACTCTACTATTACTCAGCAAATACAGAGCAAGGCCTGTGGGTGCCCCCATGATGGCAACAATGAGAGAGACTACAGCAGTAATTAATTAATTAAATACAGAGCAAGGCCTGTGGGTGCCCCCATGAAGCTACAGCAACAATCAATCAAATCAATCAATCAATCAATAAATAAATAAAGAGCAAGGGCATACAGCATGAGGAGCAGAGCTATAACCAATAAGGGAAGACAGTACAGCTGAGTCACAGTCTGGCTTACAGCAGCTGTGTACTGCCCCACCATACAATCTGTGAGATACTCCACCACCTTCTATCTGGACAGTAACCAGAGCATTTTCATTACTACCTTGCAAACTAAAGTAATTTCAAGCTCTAATCATTTGCTCCGGACTAATTAGAGCCTATGTTTAATTAGCTATTCATTCAGGGGAACCAGAGCAGGTAGCTATCCAGGGCTACTCTGTGGAAAAGTTTGAGGATCCTTACTGGAACATGGGTTCCCAGGACTTTACTCTGACAGCTGTCAACAAAGTGTCAAGTATCCCTGGAAGCAGAACAAGTTTAAAAGTGAACTTAAAACATTGATTGTTCCCAGGTAACAGAGACTTGGCCTAATGCAGAGCACTGCAGGAGTAACTAAAAAAGCCAGGGAGCCAGGAAGGGTAAAGGGAAGAAATAGAATGCTGTGTCAGGCCTTACTTTAAAAAATGTTTTTACAAGGAAAAACATCATCATCAACAACAATAACCTACTATTTGGCTGACAGCTAGAAAGTCGATGGATTGATTGTGAATACTTCCACTTGCAATAGAAAAATGCACATTTGAAACTCCCTGGGGCAATTTATCTTAAGAGATCTGGGCCATCCTGATGATGTCCTATAAAATCTGTCAATGCAAGAAAGGCAAAAATATTGCTAATTAAGCATTTATTTTACAACAGCCATATAAAATTTAAGTCAAAAGCAGTATTCTCTGGATTGTACTTCATATTCCATTAGAGCAGTTTAAATAACCAGTGTCATGTATTTTATCAATTTTGACACCAGATTACAAAATTTCTACTTTACAACTGTTTTGTCCATAATGATATCCTTGATTTACTTGGTTGTTTTGCCTGACATCTTACCATTCACTTTAAAATTGGTACCCAAAACATACTATAATAAAAATAGGAGTTTCCTTAAAATAGCTTCTTTTTTCCTGCAGTCTTTGAAGGCACAGACTTAACTTTCAACTCCCAGGAACTGTAGTTCTTGGCATTAGCACAGCTCTATTCCCAGCATGCACTGCTTCTGCTTCCCAGTCAGTCAGCACAAGCAGGGACTGCTGGACTTCTTACCACCTGCAAGCTCAGTCAGTTTTACAAAGGAAGTCACCGGGCAGGGGCCACTAAAATATTAATAAAAAGCAGGTGAGCTAGGGTTAATCCACTACCTAGGAAATCCCTAGGCAGAATTTCCTAACTGTACAAACTAGTGAGAAATGTGACTCAGAAATTGCTATGCTTTGGCTCTACAATTCCTTCTATCAATGCACCTCTTTTCTTTGTGTACCACCCCTATCACTATCCCAGAAATGTCTTAGAATATAAACTTCCTAGAAAGTAATTAAGTGCTATATAAAAAGATTTGTTATGTCCCCCTTTTGGTGTTAATGTAAGTTTAAATTTTTGCTGGTTTCTCAAAACCAAATTCCACAGCAAGAGTCATAAATCAGATGGCCCACAGGAAAGTGCCCTAGACCAGGGGATAAGGACCGAGGCAATGGCTGCCACTACCTAGCCGGAGTCTTTGTCTCCAAACCCCCCCCTCCCTTTGCTGCTTCTCCTTAGAGCACATAATGGCTTTCCTTCCCTATCTGGTTTCAACACACCCTTTACATTATCCTTCCCAGAACTCATGTGTCATCTCACTTTACCTGCTCAAAAACTGCCTGTTATATACACCCTACACTGCCTCACTGCCCAGGCAGTGAAGGACAACCACCTTATTTTTTTCTTTGTAGGGCCAGCTAAGGACAAATGAAAATACTTCCATGGTGGTTCACTTCATTGAAAAGAAAATGGCTCGATTGAGTGCAGTGTAGAATCTACATATTCTTACCATTCAGACTTTTATTCAGTGAATATAAAAATATCAATGAAAAATCAGCACTTTATTTTTAACCACAAAGATGTTATTAACATCTGGATGTACTTGAAGAAGCAACTAATGCAACTCCCTAACCCTGAATCCTAAAATTAGATAGACTGCTCAGCAGCTGCCTAGGCCCTAGCAGATAAATCTGAGCCTTAAACCCCCTCAACTGTCACAGCCCTTGGACCCAGGAAACCTCATCCAAATTAATCTGGTCTATGTACTAACTACTGGGAATACCTTCCACACCAAGACCCCGTAGATCACGTCTCCATCCGGTCTGCCTCTAGTTCATTTTATCTGATGGAAAGCCAATCTTCTGACCCTCCTTCTTTGAATTCCTAAATCACCTTCCAGACTTCTTTATATAGTCAACTACTGGCAGAGCAGGTGGAAGATACAAACTAGTACTCGATCACCACACTATCATGTTAAATAGGATCTGACCAAATAGCTCCTTCCAATCAAAGATCACCACCAGTGCCTGACACTACCTACACAAGACCTCCACAATAGGAGGAAAAGATGATGACATCGAAACAAAATACAGCCTCAATGAGAGAGGGAGGGTGGATTTGAGAGGGGGAAAGTAGGGGTAGGGAAGGATTATCATGGTTTATTGTCTATAATTATGGAAGCTGTCAATAAAAAGTTTTTTTAAAAAAGGTCACTGCCAGGTGATCTTTGTTGACGATGAAACCAACCATAGGAGCTCTTTAATCTTTCTTTAAATACAGACTTCTTATACTCTTTTAAGAAGAGTGACCAGTAGTTTGGATTTAGTACCCTAGAACTTCCAGGCAAATTACTCATTGCTGGAACAAAAAAGTACAAGAGCTGAGAAACTGGCCTCCACAAAGTTTCACATATTAAAAGTTGGGGACTTAGATACTGTACCTCGCTTCCAATGCAAAAACTTCAGTGAAAGAAATAAGCAGAACTTGTTTACTCTGAAATCTCCCTACAATGTATGTCTAAATGAGCCTTAAAGAGTTGTTTAAAAATAACTAGGAAGGCCAGATTCCAGGAGGAAAATACATACAACATATAGATGGATCTTTTTCCCTAAATTGGCTGTTTAGCTTGGGAGGTGCTATTTCCTGCTCAAATTGGTTTCCTGTAATTTGTTAAGGCTGCCAAATACTTACTGATCTCAGTGATACACTTCCACAAATCGGCAAATCTTTCTTATTTTTCACAATGACAAGAAATTACAGAGAAACTTGCACAATGAGGATAATAATAAAAGTGAGTTCATCTGTCTCTTTTTTTTTTCCAGATTTATCATCTTCATCTGGTTGCCAGTGACTTAGGAAACCAATAAATAGCCTCCTAACACCATTTCCTGTCTGATTTTCTCATACTGATCTGAATCAGTCTCTTAAGCAGAAAACAGGGTCAAACATGAGCAGTGTGACCTCACCACAGGCCGGGAAGACAAAAAGATCAAAGAGAAAAGGAAAAAGTCAATACTCAACTATTTTTTTTTTAGAATCAAAAAGATTGGCCCATCTAAAAGCAAACCAATGTAGTTACGATCATGCAACAAACCTTGTGAAGCAGCAAGGACAGAGTTAAGTTCTCTAGAGCACATTCATTTATTAAAGTGCCATCGCAATCTGCTGGGTGCCACACAGTATATTATTTTGCTCAAGAAGCTTTACATGCAAATACTCATTGCCACGAGTCATTGATCTGCTTCAAGGTTTTGCAAAAATAAAAAAAGTTTTAGTAAAGTCTTCAGAGAAACTTTCTTAGATCACAAATGATATTCTCAAAACTATATATGTGACAAACTTAGCTCCTCTATTCAGAAACCCTAGGGCTCTTAGACCATCTAATACATTGACCTATATTCACACATATGAATAGCCTAGGGCCAGTATGAGTAAGAGTCCTAGGAGAAAGAAAGCATTTTAATAAATATTAAAAATTCACCTCACATTTAATATGTAATTTACCTGAGACTGAAAAATATAGAAAAGGCTGGTGACATTTTTATCAATACATTTTTGTGGGCTTGAAAATGATTTCATAACACACCTAAATGATAAATTATAAGAAATCTATTATTGAGTAATAACTAAAACCCCTAAATGAGACAAACTCAGAAGAACATGAATTGTGAGCCTTTCTACTTAACATTTTTTTTAATTCTAAGAAAAACAAATGTTTGTTAATTTATGCAGTAATATTCTAACTACATTTTTAACCCAAAGGCAAGTTCACTTCAAAACGACGTGTCAATCTTAGTTCTTTTAGAATCATAGTGCAGACAGGAAAAAAAAGTATTTGCATGTCACGTGATGTGAGAAACGTGATCCAAATCCTGGGAGTCTAAAGAGACAATATCCTGGGATATTTTTAATGCACAGGCTGGAAGCTGTGTCAAAGACTCAGATGAAAATACTGTACCTCAGGGAGTGTCTCAGAAGTCCTGGGCCAGGGAGGTGTGGAAGGGGCAGAGAATAAGACTGACAGACACACCAACATGCAGAGCCACCAGCCTCACAGCCTTGGTCACCACATAACTGACATCAGATGACAAGCCCTGGTGGATTCTCAAACACAGAGCTTTCTGCTCTGCTAGGAAGGGTTTCACTCAGACTGCCCAATGTAGTGGTCAGTAGCCATATGTGGTTAGTGAGTGTGAAGTGTGTCTGAGATACTGATATTATTTTATTTTATTTTATTTTAACATTAACATTTTATGGCTATATCACATGTGACTAGTGGTTACCCTTCAGAGAGAACAAGTCTCGACAGATGACCAAATTTTAAGGTGGTATTCAAGAAACCTTCAGTGCACAAATGGGTCACACCTGAGCACACCCAAGTTCATCAGTCATGTCAAACCTGGAATGGGAAGGAACGGGTTCCTCAACAAAGCCAGAGCTTATCATGCCATGTTGTCCTGCTGTGCAGACCACAGGTGTCATGAGCACTCAAGTCAGCCAACCCACCCCTCCACCTCCACACACAAAATGTCAGTTTAAAAATTCATCCTCCAAAGGAAAATATTTTCTCTCCATCTTATTACAGAATCTGAGTCAGTACAGGAAGAGCTAGAACCAGCAAGCACTCAAAAGGCTCTTTCCCAAGCTCCAGCAGAGTATCATTGTGGTCAGCTCCATCCTTCCAACTAGTTTCTGTCACATCTCTTCTACAAATGAAGCAAGAGGTCAAGCAAGCTATAACCAAACAGAGTAGTTAACAGCCTGGGTGCTGGAGCTATGTGGACTTCTGCTTACCAACTCTGCGACGCTGGACAATATAATAACCCCTGCCAGTTCTCAACTTTTCTACATAAAATGGTGGAGTCCCCTTCCCACAGGAGTATGAGGATACAATCAAGTAAGAGATACATAAAAGACTTCACAGAACACCTACCATATCATAAACATTACTTTTTGTTTCGTAATCATCCTATCTTTAAACAAAAAGTATAACAAGATCAAATTGAATCTTAGAACAAACTCCAATTTCAAAACTACTCATACATCAAATTTTATCATTAAACTAAAACATCCTGACATATGTAACGTCAACATCTTTTAGATTTTTAAACTTTTTTACTGACAATTTTTATACTTACACATTGTGTATTTTAATTTTTCTACCTTAAGATGTTAGTATCTATTTAGTAGTACCTATCAAAACTCTCTTTAAAAGAATAGATCATTTTTCTATTTTGTGTCCTGTCAAAACAGCTCAAAAAGCCTAAGTATTTGCAAAGTAGACATTCAGTAAATGTCACCAAAATTCATAGAATTAGATTCCTGGATTATCAAAAATGGGTACTTTTGAAATATGTAATAGGATGTATCCTAATTTAATGGTTAATATAAGGATAGCTGGGAATTCAGCCACGAATGGTCAAGGGACAAAGGCAGGTTGGGCTTATCTCTCTGGTGAAGACAACAGTCAGGAGATGGGTAATAGAGGAAGTGCAGGAGAAGGTGAGGAGTGATGGAAAGACGTTGGAAAAGCAGACAAAGGCCAGTCATGGTACGTCTTGGTGGCCAAGGAAAGAAAGTAGTTTTGATTAGTTTTTTATGGAAAATCATACCTGGCAAATAACATGAACTGACTTTTTCCCAAAAAAACTGTGAGGATCTGTGTGTGTACAGTACAACACAGAGCCCAGTTAGGAGGCTTCTGTAGCAAATCTCCAAGCCAACCTCCAGCAAGACTCCACCTCCTATGGCTTCAGGTTGGCGATTAAATAAGAGGCTTAACCACAAATGCACCACATGGTTGTTTAGATTAGGGCAGTAGAGAAGAACCCAAAAGGATATAGTCAAACACACTTCAGAGATGGAGTTGACAAGATTAGCTAATGGCCTGATAGGAGTATGGAAAAAAGAAAATCAGGAGGAATCTCTAGTTTAGGGTTTGGGAAGTTATAATAAATAGGACTTATGAACATGGAAGTCTGGATGTGTTCACCTTTACACTAACTAACCATGAAGCTTTCTCAACGTCTAGTAAACAAGAAGCTTCAAAAGGACAGAAACTGTCTTACTCATCTTGGTGCCCACGGCTCTGCACGTACCTCAGAAGCTCAGTTTCTACTTAGAACTTAATGGTCACTAAAGAGTAACAAATGCCCTCAGTGAGTGTCATGGGAGCAGGAATGGCACCTCAGTTTCCTTCATCTTATAGTCTGTATCTAAATTCATCCATTTCAAGTGAATACAGGAATTCTCAGTTCAAACAATCATTCTCAGTACTTTCTTCTTGTCGTTTTACAATAAATACTGTCCACCCATCATTTGGGCAAGAGCAGAGCTGAAAAGGGCCAGGGATATAGTTCAGTGGTACAGTGCATGCCTAGCAAGCATAAACCCTGAGTTCTAGCCCTAGAACACAAAAAAGCACATGAACACATAGCAGGTGTCCACTAACTATTTGCTGGATGAACACATAGATGAAGCTGGAAAGAAGGGAAACAGTACTGAGTCTCTTTTCTTTCCCATCTAGCAAGACCTACAAATAAATGAGGCTTACTAATTCTATAAGATATTTTTAATTCTTCTGTTTTTGTGTGTGTATATGCCAAGAACCAAAAAAGGGTACTTAACTATTGAGCGAATTTTTCCCACTCATAATTTTTTAAAACTAAAACTCCTAAAATTAAAATTCTGCAATACCTGAAGCACCATAAATACTGGAATACCGCTGAGACTTCGAACCTGATGAAGAGGATTCCTTCATTCGATCAATCACATTTTCCGAAAGCTGCCAAAGAACAATAAAATGAAATCAATGATAAAAGAACAAGCAAGTAAGCAGTGCAATGACATCCAGGTATCCAATCATCTTATCAATAGGTACAGTGAACAGCCTCTGGAAAATAGAAACTCAAAGAGCTGTAAAACAACAATCAAGTAAAAAGTTCTGAAATTTTAAGATACACCCCACAGCACCCCTCCTTTATTTCTTCTGGTGTACCTCTAAGTAACTCTTGTTCTATGCTGTGTATCAAATTGTAATTTCAGAGATGGAAACATGAGAACTAAACTTTTCCCCCCAAATCTTACAAAGTGCCTTAGTGCCTTCCTTCCTGCCAATCCCAAAGAAAATAAAAGTCCTTTTCTTCCCCCTCTTCCTCCCTCCTTAAAAATAAAAAAGAAAAACACCACTCTTAACTGATTTATTAGGCACTATCATTGTGCCAGGAACTACACCAGACTCTGAGGGTTCAAAATCATCAAGCTGATGGAGTGAAGTGGCATAAACAGGCAAGCTGAGGTATAACATGAGTCCAACTTTGCCAGCCAGCCTTCAGTGGAAGCTGAGCTGTGGGGAAGGGCTGGAGAACAGGATCAGGAAAGACTTCCAGGGGAAGGATGAACATGGCTTAGAAGAAAAGGCTGCAGGAAAAAGGAACCACATGAACTAGAGATGAGAAGCAGGACTGGCCACCTTTGGACATCCAGGCCAGCACTCCAGCCAGGACGGAGTCACTGCCCCACCCTTGCTCCTGCATCATCCCTCCACCTTTCTTGACAATGCTTACCATGTGATGCTTCCTGCTTTACTCTTTGTCTTTCTTACTAGAAAGAAAGCCAAGATTTTGATGTCCTATCACCATATCCTCGGAGACTCAGTAAAACTAAATAATATATACAATGGTTAAGTAACTAAATGTAGCCCATGCCTTTAATCCCAGCACTTAGGAGGCAGAGGAAGGAGGATCACTGTGAGTTTAAAGCCAGCCTGGGACTACAGAGTGAGTTCCAGTCAGCCTGGGTTACAGTGAGACCCTACCTCAAAAAAATCCAAAATAATAACAACTGAATGAAAAGACATGAGTGAGTGAGTGAATGAATAAAGCAGAAAACAAAAGAGAGGCCATAGTAACATAGAAGTAGAGTAAAGGGAGAGATTTTGGACTATAAAAACCCCTAGTAAACATGCGGACTGAGCTAGTTCCAGTGTCAATGGGCACTACTGAAGGAGTGTAAGAGGGCAAGGACATGATCAGATGCACACTTCAAGAAGTCCACTGTGTCAAGCTGCAGAGATGGCTCAGCAGTTAAGGCACTTGCCTCCAGTGCCTAAGGCCCTGGGGTTCAATTCCCCAGTACTCACATAAGCCAGACCCACAAGGTGGTGACCCTGGTGTGCGCGCGCGCTCTCTCTCTCTCTCTCTCTCTCTCTCTCTCTCTCTCTCTCTCTCTGCTTGAAAATGAACAAATAAAAATATTTTTTTAATATTTTTAAAAAGATAAGAAGTTCGTTGTGGCCAGTGCAGACAACAGATCGCAGAAGGGTAAGACAGAAGTGAGATCCCTAAAGGAAGTGAAAGGACCACTTAAGCTATTAAGCATATGTCTGCACAAAGACTTGAAGTGTTCACAGAAGCATTATTCATGATTGGCTATTTACTGGTGAGTGGATAAACAACATCATGTACCTGTAGGATAGAACACAGTTCAGCAAGAAAGAAGAATGTTCTAGATGAACCAAAAAAAATCATTATGCAAAAAAGGCCAAACACAAAATAGATACCTTTTTTTTTTCTTTTGATGTTTTGAGACATGGTCTCACTATGTAACCCAAGTTAGCCTCAAACCTCCTACCTCTGCCTCCTGAGTACTAAGACATAGGTGGATGTAGGTGTTTGTCCTCACACCTGAATGTATGACTCTATTTACATGAAATGTTTAGAACGTCAATGAGTAGTTACCTAGGTCTGAGATGGGAATGAGGATTAACTACAAAATGGTGCAAATGATCTTACTGGGGCTGTGAAAATGCCCTGACATGGGATTGTAGTGGTAGCTGTATACAGAGTAAACGTACCTTAAAAACTGTTGAATCGTACACTTAAAACAAGAATAATTCGTGGCATGTAATTTACTTTATGATGACCCTATTTACAGGAGACAGCATATTCAGAAAATAATAGAGCCCGGCACAAAAGCACTATGGAGGCTAAGAGGAAAGTTGAAGGCCAGCCAAGACTACAAAAACTAAGGTATTTAGGATCCGAAATAGCCACCAAGGATTGTTTATAAAAATTGTGTGTACCCTAGGACTCAACAGATCTAGCCATAACACGCCTGTATGGTAGGTACTGTCGTAGGGGTGTGGAAACTGAAGTTCAGCCAGAATATCTTGCCTGCATCAGACAGCTCATCAGCAGTGGGACTGGGATTCTGAGTCAAGGTCACAGTCAAATACACCTCTTCAGTATCAGACTAATAGAACAAAATAGAGGTCATCAAGGAAACGAGGGTTTCCACTGGGTGATCCCTCTCCCTTATCAACGGCCTTCTAATTTCCTCCACCGCTCACCACTCTCTGGCTTTTACCCTCAGTACAACCATGACAGAATCCTGGTAAAACACAAGTATCCAAATGGGTATTTTTTTTTTTGCAATAGCATTTACAGAAATGAAGATATTTATATTTGAAAAGCCATTTTATCTTCCCTTTAGCGCCTAACATCTTAGGTCACTGCTCTCTTTAGGAAATCTCTGCGTTGTTTTCACTGACCTCCCCGACACTAACTTCAGAGGACTCTGGCTATGTCTACTTACTGTTTCCTGCCTGCCTGCCCTTAATGCTGAAGGGCCCTGATTCATTCACTTCTCATTCCATGAGCTCCTGGTACTGTCAGCCAATCCACAGGGTTTTTCCTGCCTCAGCCTCCCAAGTGCTAGGATGGCAGACATGAATCACACATCCAGCCAATCCCTTGATTTTTAACTGCTGTTGATAACCCAGTCCATGACCTAGTAGTATCCTGGAGGCCAGGTCTATATATACATTGACCTGTTTACTGGATGTGTCCCCGTAGACACACCAGAAACCTCTCATACCCTGTGGGTCCAAAACTGAACTCATGTTAGCCTACACTTCTTTCTCCTACTTTCCTTACCTTGTTAATAATGCCACCTCCACTCAGATTCCTAAATCAGAGCATAGGACTTATCATCAATTCATCTCCTTCATCCTTAGCTATGTTTTCAACCCCTCGATATTTAATTAGACCATCATCTCTTATTCAATCTCACCTCTCCTGCCCGAACACATGGTACCACCAGCAATCTTCCCCAAATACAAGTCTGATTACAGTGACTCCTTGCTGATGATCCTTTATCAGCCACCTTCTGCTGACAGCAAATCTAAATTCATTCATAGGGCATTTGATATGTCATCATTTGCTGATGGCCTAGCTCTTGTGCTCAACTTCTAGTTTCTCCCTTAATATCTCACCTTGATCTACACCAATGCATAGCTATTTGTGGCCATTTTGTTTGTTTGTTTGTTTGTTTGTTTTTGGCCTGCTTTTCAATTTTTAAGATACAATTCATACATCCAAAGCCCCTCACTGAACAAATGCGTTCGGCATTTCATTCCCACCTTGCCTGCCTAGCCAAAGCGACCCTTACTTATGCCGGTGCACCTTACACAAACCTCTGACAGAGCACTCTGGTGACAGAACAAGTACTTGTCCGTCAGGTGTCCCCTTTGCCTGTCCTGAAGATTGAGCACCCATATACTAACACATCATTCATTCAACAAATGCTCCTTCACCAGGTACTGTATCAATGCCCTTGGGATACATCATGAAGGGAACAGTCTACATACCTACTACCTCAGGGCCCAACCAGAACAGAGGTGAGATGGGAAAGGAAGGAGAATAGTTCAAGACATGCATGCACTCTATAAAGGAAAAGTCCATGGCTCCATGAAAATGACATCATGGCCAATGAAAGTGAGAAAGGAGAGTGTGAAGGGGCTTTTATCCAGATACAAACCTTTGAATAACAACTTGTCTAGCTGCTTTGTTTGATTGTGTGGTCCTAACGATTGAACCCAGCGCCTCAAACAGGCTAAGTGAAGCGAGCACTCTGCCACAGAGCTGACCCCTCGGAAGGCCTAGCTACACACATCCTTTTTATTGCTGGTGGTGGTGTTTGTTCTGGGTCTCATGTGTCCCAGGCTGGTCTCAAACTCACTATATAACAAAGGATGGCCTTGAACTCCTAATCCTCCTGTCTCTACTTCTCATGTGCTGGGATGACAGGTTTGTGCCACCAAGCCCAGTTTTCTAGTTTCTGAGTAGCTACTAGGAATATTGGTGAAACTCCCCACTTATAAAAGAACCTTATAACATTGACTCCAATCTCCTGAATTTTCAGGTAAGAGAAAGTTATATGGGGTCTGAGAAGATGGCTCAGCAGTTAAAGGTGCTTGCTTCCAAAGCCTGACAGCCCAGGTATGATTCCCCAGTACCCACATAAATCCAGATGCACAAAGAGCATGCATCTGGATGTGTTTGCAGTAGCAAGAGACCCTGGCATACCCATTCTCATTCTCTCCTTCCCTCCCATTCCCTCTGTTTGCAAATAGATAAAATAAATAATGTTATTATAAGTAGCCTCAAGACCAGAAGCTATAGCTGTCCTGTTCTCTCTACCCCATGCTCTATAACTTTAAGCAACACACTATGCCAATCTCCCACTATAGAATATAATAAGCCTTCATGTTCAGAACCTTAATCTATTTTGTGATATGTGCAATTCATTTAACTAATATATTCAACATATCTTATGTTATAAAATGTGTTAATATTGTAATGTATTTTATATATATAACACTATACAGCTGGGATACAGGTCAGTGGTAAAAAGCTTTTTTGATCCATAAAACTTAAAAAACAGTATATA
>PVHP010039283.1:0-16466 GCA_004024765.1 Zapus hudsonius | reverse complement strand
TGCTTCTCCTCCTCCTCCTCCTCTTCCTCTCTCTGGTCCTCTTTCTCTTCCTCCTCCTCCTCTCTCTGCTCCTCCACCAATTGGTCTTCATCCTTGCTTCACTCCTCTCCTGCTGCCAGGGCTCCTGCCTCAAGCTTGGCCTGTATGCCATCTTCCTTCTCTCCTCCCTCTGCCTCCTCGGACTGCACGGAGACCAGAAATTGCAATCTAGAAAGGGGGAAAACACAAAGGGGTAACAAGTGTCCTTCCGTCCATCCAACCATCCCTCCATTCATCCATTCATCCATCGACTGTCCATCTGTCCATCCATCCAGGCCTTGATCAGAGAAAAGGTGGGAAAATGGCTGCTGCTACAGTTTAGTTGAGATGGAGACCCAGGCCTTCCCGGAGGCCATTGAGGCATGTTAGGGTCCACGTTATCACCACCTCCTTCCTCCTGGAGCTTGTGGGCTGGAAGGCTGAGCAAACTGGGGTCACCATGGCTGCAGAAGTGGTGACAGTGTTGTCGGCTATGGCGTCTGTGGCCTTAGCAAGGCTCCTGCAGGAAGCCTGCATGTCCATTAATCATCTGTTGGTCCCTGAAGGGCAGCACAAGTAGGACCAGAAGTGACACGGATGGCAGGCATGCAGGCGCCTGAAATAGGAGAGCCATGACTCTCAACCTGGAAGTGTTCTGTGTTGGGGCCTTGTCAGGGCCACAGTGTATCCAGTTGTACAGGGGCTGTCCCGGCTTCCTGCTCCACCAAAGTTGCTGGGGGTTGATTCTCCAGGAACCCAAGGCAGCCACGTGAGTTCTGAGCAGCAGGATGTGCTTCTTGGGCTTCTTCAGCAGCAGGATGTGCTTCTTGGGCTTGTTGAGCAGCAGGATGTGCTTCTTGGGCTTCTTCAGCAGCAGGATGTGCTTCTTGGGCTTGTTGAGCAGCAGGATGTGCTTCTTGGGCTTCTTCAGCAGCAGGATGTGCTTCTTGGGCTTGTTGAGCAGCAAGATGTGCTTCTTGGGCTTCTTCAGCAGCAGGATGTGCTTCTTGGGCTTGTTGAGCAGCAAGATGTGCTTCTTGGGCTTCTTCAGCAGCAGGATGTGCTTCTTGGGCTTGTTGAGCAGCAGGATGTGCTTCTTGGGCTTCTTCAGCAGCAGGATGTGCTTCATGGGCTAGTTGAGCAGCAGGATGTGCTTCTTGGGCTTCTTCAGCAGCAGGATGTGCTTCTTGGGCTTGTTGGGCATGCACAGAACCTGGGCCTCCATGTTGAGGCTCAGCACACGCCTCTACTCTTGAACACGTATCTTCCCAGCCGAGATGTCAGGATCAACTGTGTCACCTACTGAAAAGCTGTCTTGAGCTAAGGAGGGCTTTCTACTTGGCTGAATAATTTTAGTAAATTACAGAACTGTCATCTAAGTACAATCACAGAGGTTTTAATGATTTCATACAGGACTCCCCACAAACAAAATTGTTTGCAATGCTTGATCCCCAGTTGATGGCAAATGGGTATTGGAACCTTGTTGAAGCTGTGTTTTGGGGAGCAGGCTTATGGGGATTAAAGCCAGCTTCCCCTTGCCAGTGTTTGGCATGTGCACTTGTTGCTACTGTCCATCTAATGTTGTTCAGGATGTCCACCCTCTGCTCATGCCATTGCTTTCGCTGCCATCATGGATTTTCCCCTTGAGTTCATAAGCCAAAATAAACACATTCATCCCAATATCTGCCTTTGAGTCAGGTTCTTTCTGCAAAACAAGAGAAAGCTGAGAAAAAAATTGCTACCAGAGAGTGGGATCTGTCATAGCTGCTAGAACCCAGATACTGTGATTTGGCCTTTTGGCACAGATTTGCAGGAAGAATGTGGAAGGATTTGAAACCTAGGCCTAAGAGATGCCTTGCAGTGTTTTAAGTACAGCCTGATGGACCTTTCTGGTCAGAGTTGGAAAGACCTGAATGCAGTAAGGACTATGGACTCTGAGGCTTGACTTACTATGGTGAGAAAGAACTTTGTCAGGCCTAGATGGAAGAAGTTGCAGGCTGATAGACTGAGAATGAGCTGTGCACACACATAAGGATCCATCTTTTTAGCTGAAGGAGCTGGATATGTTGTCTCTTTGTTCTTGATTGGGTGAAACTTGAGTTTTCCATCACCTGCACTAATTGACAGTGAGTAGAGAGAAAGGAAGCCAGAGGAGGAAGATAAGAGGAATCCCTCACACCAAGTCTTCCTCAAGAAGAATCAAGGAGCTATTCTCCCCCACAGCCTGAGGAAACACTGGCATCACAACAGCTTGGTGGCTGCTGCCTCAGACAAAAGAAAAGATGCTAGGACTCAAGTATGGTTTATTCAGCAGGGTTCATTTCAAGGAGGTTTGATCCTCATGTTGCCATGTTAACAAGTGACATGGCCTTTAAGATGAGTTGGTCTAAATAGAGGTATTTATGTCATTAGGGGAATGCCTGGGGAAGGGATTAACATATTCTTGTGGGACCCACTTGGTACTCAGTCTCTACCTCTGATGTTTTGTCCCACCATGTTCTCTCATTTCCTCATGCTCCACCAGTGATGGCAGCCAAAGGAGCACTCACCAGAGGCTCCATCAATGGAGCTTCCCAATCCCATGCTTTAAGCCAACAAAACACCAAGCTAAGCACACTTTTCTTCATGAAGTACCCAACCTCAGATCTGTTGTTACACTAAATTCAAGTGAATTAATGCAGAAGAAAGTGCTGATATGAAAATCTAATCCCTGATTGCAATAAGAATACTAGGCAGGTGGTTTTTAAATCACCAGGAGGATTGCTGTGAGTTTGAGATCAGGTTGGGCTACAGAGTGAGTTCTATGTTATGCTCAGCTAGTGTTAAGACCCTCCCTCAAAAAATAAAACAAATCATCCTGGCACAGTGTTGCACACCCGTAATCCCAGTACTTACCAAGAAGATCAAGGTTTATATGCCAGCTGGGACCGAATAGCATGACCTTATCATCAATCAATCAATCAAAGTTAACAGGAAGATTCATTTCTTACTATATTATGTAATACACGGTTGAAGTAAAATGTTAGGCAGTAAAGAAAATGGTTAAATGTCATGGACATGAATCCAAAATAGAATTGATCAAAAATATTAAGAGCTATTTCTTCAGGGCCAAACTCAAAATAAATTAGAAAAAAGTTATCAAGCCCAATCAATAGAACAAAAAATTATAGCAAAAAAAAGATACTCACAGGCTGGGGAGATTGTTCAGTGGTTAAGGCACTTGCCTCCAGTGCCTAAGGCCCCGGGTTCAATTCCCCAGTACCCACAAAAGCCAGACACACAGGTGTGGTGGCCCTGGTGTGATCTCTCTCTCTCTCTCTCTCTCTCTCTCTCTCTCTCTCTCTCTCTCTCTCTCTCTCTCTCTCTCTCTCTCCTTGCAAATGAATAAATAAAATATTTTTTAAAAAGATACTCAGGGCCTTGGGAGATTTCTCAGTGGTCAAGGCTCTTGCCTGCAAAGCCTAGTGACCCAGGTTCAAATTTCCAGTGACTACCTAAAGCCAGATGTACAAAGTGGTTCATGCATCCAGAGTTCCTTTACAATGGCTAGAAGCCCTCACATGCCCATTCTCTCTCTCCTCTCTTTTCTTGTAAATAAATAAATAAGTAAATAATATTTTAAGGTACTAATAGACATAAAACCTTTTTAGTCTGGCATGGTGACACATGCCTTGAATTCCAGCATTCAGGAGGCTTAGGTAAGGTGGTCACCATGAGTTCAAGGCCACCCTAGGGTTATGCTGTGAGTTCCATGTCAGTGTAAAATGAGACCTTGTCTTGAAAAAAAAAATGTAGTCATAGGAGTTCTCCTTGAGTCCAGAGCAAATAAATTAAGCCTGGATTAATTATGACTTTCAAATATCACATCATAATTAGAAATCATAATTGTATTCAAAAAGCTTCCAGAAGAGATCTAAAACTGCAAGCACACCAGGTAAGGTAGACATGTTTGCAAAGAGAAGCCTGCAAAATTCAGCAGGCCTGAAAAATTCACAAGAATACTATGGATTTTAAGAAAAGGATATCTGCAATACGTTGAAATAAGATATTCCAGAGTATAGAAAAACAATTGCAATATCCCATCTTAAATATTTCTTGAAAATATTGACAACAAAACTCTAAACTGGATCACAATGATGTCAAATTAGAGACTAGTTAGAATTGAGCCACACTTGAAAAATCATACCCTATAGAACAAGTGGAGTTCTAACCAATAACACGTCTCTTGGAGATTCAATTCCGCCCCTCCAGCTTGACTACTCACAGTCGGGGAAAATTTCATCTGGGCCACGCAGCTTGCCTTGGCAGCAATCTGTATTCCTGGCATCTTAATGGGTCTCCATTGCAGCCCACAGTTCATCCTCATGGCTCCATCATGCTTCCATGCAGGCAACCTAGCACACCTGCTTCATACTGCCGTTCATTTTTCAAAAACAAGCTGTGTTGCAAACCCAATGACCCTCTCTTCTTGCATTGGTTATATTCCACAGAACCAGGTGGGCTACCAACTTGTTAATCCAGGAGGGAACACAGCATTCAGGCCCCTTACTTCAAAGAGTCTGCATTCTTCCTGTTGTTCCAATGCATACCAGCTGGCCCAATCTCAATGGTTGTAATTAATCCCTCAAACAATTGCAGGTGAATGGGCAGCACTTTCAACCCCAAGATCTTTCTTCCTGTGCCATCTCCATCTGCTCACACCAGTCCATCTTTACATCAAGCAACTGTGGACAGGTTTCCAGGACACAGGCAAGCAGAATGCAGCAAGCCTCTCACACAAACTGCTTCTGGCACAGTCCTGATAAATTCTTTCTCACCCTCATAAGCCAAACCTCACAGTCCATAGTTCTTACTTCATTCAGGTCTTTAAACTCTGACCAGAATGATCCATTACACTGTACTTACAGCATTGCAAGTTGTCTCTTGGGCTGATATTTCAAATCCTTCCACATTCCTTCTATAGATTACTTCCAGAAGACCAAAGCCACAATGTCAGGGTTCTAGCAGCAACAGATGACCCCACATCCCAGTACCAAAACCATTTTGTTCAGCTTTCTAGTGGCTACACAGAAAGAACCCAAACAAGGCTGGAGAGATGGCTCAGCAGTTAAGGCATTTGCCTCTTGTGCCTAAGGCCCTGGGTTCAATTCCCCAGGACCCACGTAAGCCAGACCCACAAGGTAGTAGCTCTGGTGCTCTCTCTCTGTCTCTTTGTCTCTCTGTCTCTCTCTGTGTGTGTATCTCTCTGCTTGAACATGAATAAATAAAATGTTTTTAAAAAAAGAACCCAAACAAAAGTGGCTTGTGGAGGAATGGGTTTATTTGGCTTACGGACTCAAGGGGAGACTCCAACCTGGCAGGGAAAACGATCGTATGAGCAGAGCTGGACATTACCTCCGCCACAGCACTGCAAACAGCAGCAGGAAGGTGTGCCAAACACTGGCAAGGGGAAGCTGGTTTATAACCCCATGAGCCTGCCCCAAATAACACAGCTCCATCGAGGTTGTAAAATCCAAACTGCCATCAGCTGAGGCTCAATCATTCAGAACACATTCCTTCGTTTGTGGGGGATACCTGGATCAAACCATGACACCATCTGAAGGGCCATTAAACAAAACAGTCATTGCAAAGGTCTTTGAAGTAATCATAGATATACTGCCTTCCGCCCCCACCCCGCCACCTGGACCAATTCCTTTACATCTTTCGAGTTCAGAAAGAGGCCCCTTGGTTGAGATTTTCTCTTGAGGAACAACCCAAGTTAATGTTATCTCAGGCCATAGCAGCTTCTAAATTTAAAGAATAAGAGACCAGATGGAGAAGACAAAAGAAAAGACAATCTTATGTAGTGAGCCAGAGGACCACCACCCCCTTATGCTCCACTTTACCCAGTGTTACTGAGAGCCCCCCTAGGTGACTGGCCACCCCCTCAAGACCATTAACCCCAGAGCCAACGGATGACAGCTACACAACATGGGCCACCACTTCCTCACCAATAACTTCCAGAGGATCTAGCACTCACAGATGACAGGACAGGGTCCAGGCTGAAGATTCAAGTCATAACCCAGGTAGAAGCACTCCAGATGACCCTACAAGACACTAGAGGGCCAATCTGTTATGACCCAGAGGAAAATATGTGGAGAAGCACACACTATCATGCACCTGCCCTTCACTACCACAGATCTCCTTATTTTAAAAAATCATATTCCCTCATATACATAGAAATCTCAGGCCATGGAAAAACTGGTGCAGCACATAATTCAAACCCACAAGACCACCTGGATGGACTGTTGTCGGCTCTTCCCGACTTTGTTCAACACAGAGGTATGCAGGTGAGTGACCCAGGCTGCTCTGATGTGACAAGAACAGCATGCCCCTCCTGACCAAGATAATGTCCAGGTTTATGCCTGGACCCACTTTCCAGATGCTGCCCCACACTGGGATCCAAATGATGTGATGGGGCTCCAACAACTTCTGAGATATGGAGAGGCTCACATAAATGGCTTAAAGGAAAGAGGAAAAAAAGAACCACAAATATGAATAAGGTATCAGAGATACAACAAAAGCCTGAAGGGAGCCCCAAAGACTTTTTTGAATGGCTGTGTGAGGCCTTTCAGTTCTATTCTCCCTTTGATCCTAAGGCACAAGACAACCTGAAGAAGGTCAATTCAGCCTTTATTAGGCAATCCCAGGAAGACATTCGCTGAAAATTGCAGAAGTTGCCAGGCTTTGTTGGAAAGAACCTTTGTGAACTTCATCAACCATGATCAGGAAACCTAATGAGACACAGACAGAAAGACAAAACCAGAAAACAGAGTTACTCACTGAAGTACTTGCTGAAAGATCAAAGCCCACCCGAAGAGGGGACCCCACCAAATGAGGGCAGAAGTCAAAACCAATGCAGGGGCCAACACCAAGGCTACAAAAGGCCTGGGACTGAGTAGACAATATCCCCAGGGAAAAGATTAGGACAAAACCAATGTGACAATTGTCACCAAGAGGGACTTTGGAGAGTGCTGTATCTCAAAAGGGTCTGTCTTCCTGTCCGCAACTCAGGAGAAAGGGGCTACCTCCACCAGTGGTGGTACTAGCCACATGTGCTACCTCAGAGAGCCACAGGCAGAGACTTTGTTGGTACGGTAATCACGGAAAACTAGGAAGAGGATTAGGATAGACCAGAACTATCCAATTAGGCCTCCAGGGACCAAATGTGGATAAGGGGCCAACATTATGGATATTATAGTGGACACTGGGACTACTTATTCAGTGTGGCTCAGCCCATGGGACCACTTTCAAGAAAGCACGCATACATTGTGGGAGCCACTGGCAGCCTGGCTCAACATCCTTTCCTGCTGCCCAGACAATGCATCCTGGGAGCCTATGAGGTTGTCCATGAATTCTTATGTCATCCTGAATGCCCAGTGCATCTCCTGGGACAAGTCCTGCCTGGTAAACTCTGAATCCAGAAATAAATTGATGCTGATAGACAGGAACTCTTATCTCTAAGATAGCCAAAGAAAGATTTTTGACTCTCATCATTCCCAGAGAAGAGGAATGGAATCTATTTGGCCATACAGGAAGGAGGGCCACAAAATGGACCAGAGCCATTTAATATACCTGGAATGTGGGCTGAAAAAACCCCTCTAGGACTGACCAGAAATATTCCCCTAGTGATGGTAGAACCAAAACCTGGGGCTGAACTGGTCCACATGAGGCAGTACTACATTCCCCATAAACACAAAGTAGAATCCAAAAACATGTGAATAGACTCAGAGTATGGAATTCTCTAGTCATGCCTGTCAGCCTGGAATACACCTCTCTTGCCTGTCCAGAAACAGGAAACTGATGACTACCAGCCAGTCCAATACTTGAGGGCAATAAATCAGGCCACAGTCACATTGCATCCAGTGGTCCCCAATCCACACACTCTCCTGAACCTGCTCCCTGCTGATGCAGCTTACTTCACCTGCCTGGACCTGAAGGATGCCTTCTTCGGTATTTGGCTGTCACTCCTAAGCCAACTACTGGTTGCCTTCCAATGGGAGGATGCCAATGGAATTAAGGGACAACTGACCTGGACTAGGCTGGTCACATGGCTTCCAAAACTCGCCAACCATTTTTGGAACAGTGCTGGCTTCTGACTTAAAGGCCTTTCCTGCTGTACAGTGCAGATGCATGTTCCTTGCTGTTGGCAGGGGCCACTCAGTAGATTTGCTTCAATGGAACTCAGCTGTTTGTTGCTCTACTATACAAAATTAGTGACAATGTCTCAAAGAAAAAGGCCCAAATCTTCCAAGAGAAACTCAAATAACTTGGCTTCCAGCTTCCATGTTACTCAGGGTTAATGGTAACTTGGATCAGAGAGGAAACAGGCCTTCTATCAATCCCAGTCCTTTACACGTTGTGAAATCTGAGAGTTTCTGGGTGCTGCTGGATTTTGCCAGATATGGATCTCCATCTTCTCAGTCATGGCAAAATCCCTCTATGAAGCCACAAAGTGAGAGGGGGTATCGGAGAGCCCCTGACATGGAGGTCAGCACATCAACAGTCCTTTGAGGACATTAAAGAAGCTCTCACGAGTGCACCCTGATCCTTTGTGCCAGGGGCTGACCCTGCTCCTCTCTCTCTCTCTCTCTCTCTCTCTCTCTCTCTCTCTCTCTCTCTCTCTCTCTCTCTCTCTCTCTCTCTCTCTCTCTCTCTGTGTGTGTGTGTGTGTGTGTGCGTGCGCGCACCGGTGCATGTGCTGGGCTCCACACACGTGAATGCAGACACACCATGACCCTGATCATGTGCATATGGGGCTCAGAGCACATGGTTGCACACACTTCCCCTGAATCTGTGTACACTGGGCTCAGAGCACATGGATGCAGCTGCAGAAACCAGCTCTTATGTGCTCAGGGCTCAGAGCACATGGATACCAATGCTGACCCTGGATCCTGTGTATGCAGGGCTGGAGCTCAGTGCTCAAGGATGCAGAAGCTGACACTGAATCCTGGGGTGGGTGGAGGCCTCAGTGCACGTGGTTGCAGCAGCAGACCCCAAATGGTATTTTCTGGGGTCTCAGCAGGACTGGATGTAGCTGCTGACCCCTGTTCTGTGTACGGGGTTCTCAGTAGGCATGCATACAGCCACTGTCCCTGGATCCTGTGTACAAGGGGCTCAGCTTTTCTAGATAGAGCCACTCCCTCCGCAGATACTTTGTACGTGGTGCTCAATGCAAGTGGATGCAGCCCCTGTCACCTGCGTGTGTGTGTACATGACTCTGCCTGCGTGGATGCAAATGCTGGCCTGGATCCTGTGTGTGCAGGGCTCAGCGTGCATGGTTGCAGCAGCAAACCCAGATCCTCTGTGCACAGGGTTTAGCGCTAGTGGATGCAGCTGCTGACCCCTGCTTTTGTGTGTGCACGAAGGGCTCAACGCATGGATGCAGTCGCTGACCCTGAACCTGCATGTGAGGGGCTCAGCTCATGTGGATGAAGCTGCCTACCCCTGGTCCTGTGTGCCCTAGGGGCTCCTAGCACGTGGATTCAAATGTTGACCCTGGCTTGTGTGTGCGCAAGGGGATCAGCTCGCATGGATGCAGCCTCTGACATGGATCCTGAGTGCCTGGTGCTCCTTGCTCATAGATAAAGCAGCCATCCCCAGATCCTGTGTACTCCGGGCTCAAGGTGCATAGATGCAGCCACTGATCCAGGATCCTCTGTACACTGGGTTCAATGTGAGTGGATGCAGCTGCCTACCCTGTCTCCTGTGTACCTGGGGCTCAGTGTACATAGATGCAGCCATAGCTCAGGATCCTGTGTGTGCATGGATGCAGCCACCAACCCTTGACAAAGAAGGTACACGACAAAAGAAAGTGAAGGCAGTGCTTTGCTCAGTCCCTAAAGGTGCTGTGGAGAATGGGCAAGCTGAGGGCACCTAGGGGTGGACTTTGATGATGTAATAGAACTCTCAGAATTCTAAAGCAGCCAGCATTGTATCCAAGAACTCAGAGCTTCCTGTGAAGCCAGCAAGGAGCCAGGAAGTGTACCTGAGGATAGCTCTGATTGCTAGGCCTCCCTGGATGGGGGATCTGACTGTCCTGATGTGACTTGTCCTGGGTGACTACAGCCTTGCTGGTTAGTAGAGTCTCTTTCCTTTTCTGATGTCATTCTGTATGTTTGCTCAAGTGTCCCTGTCAAAGTGTGTCACTTTGACCACTTCTAAGAGTTCATTTTCTCTGCACTAAATACATTCACAGTGTTTTGCTGCTAGGACACTTCCTTTGGGAGACATGGCAGGAAAGTAGGGCAAACCCTTGTCACTGCCAAGAGGCACTGGGTCATTCTGGAGACAGACTAGTGGGAAGCAATTATTTTGGTATTGAGGGATACAGACGAGTGAAAAAATATTTGCTTGGCACACACAAGGCCCTGTGGTCTTCCCCCAGCACTGGAATAACCAACATCAACATAAAACAAACAATAATTACACAGCTCACACCAGCAGGCCAGGTGCTGCATCCCTGTATTCCCTACACTAGGGCAAAGGAGGTGTTAGCTCTTCTTGACCATGAGGCAACCTAAAATAAAAAATGGAAACAAATCACCTGTAAACAAAACATTCAAAATCATCTTGATTTGTATCTTCCCAACTCATTTCATGATATCGATATAAATATAAACAAAAATCAAACTGCAGTTTTTAGTTGCAATTTTTTTTCTTTTTTTTTTCAATTTTTCTTAGGTTAACGATCTTTGGAACATCTGCTCACATTCCTAAATTGTCATATTTTTACCATGTGGTGGTGTATATTCCAGTGAACAAGTTTCAACAAGGTAATGCATACTAAATATTGAACTATATGTAACTCTCAAAATTAGGTGATGCTTGATTATTTTATAGTTTCTTATTTATTGATTTGTTATTCATTCACTAATTTATTGTTACTGGTTGTGACAGTTTGATCCACGTATTCCCCCACAAACATATGTGTTCTGAAAGTTTGATCCAGAACTGATGGAAATTTTGTTGGAGCTGTGTTGTTGGGGGACAGGCTTATTGGGTTTATAAGCCATCATCCCCTTACCAGTATTTGGCACACCTTGCTGCCGCTGTTTGCAGTGCTGTGGTGGAGGTGATGTCCCACCTTTGCTCGTGCCATTGTTTTCCTGTCAAGATGGAGCTCTTCACTCGAGTATGTAAACCAAATAAACCCATTGTCATGGTTTGATACAGGTGTCACCCACAAACAATTGAATGTGTTCTGATAGATGGATCCTCAGCTGATGGCAGTTTGGGTTTTACAACCTCGATGAAGCTGTGTTGTTGGGGGCAGACTTTTGGGTAATAAGCCAGCTTCCCCTTGCCAGTATTTGGCACAACTTTCTGCCGCTGTTTGCAGTGCTGTGGTGGAGGTGATGTCCACCCCTCTGCTCATGCCATCGTTTTCCCTGCCAGAATAGAGTCTCCCCTCGAGACCATAAGCCAAATAAACCCATTCCTTTACAAGCTGCTTTTGTTTGGGTTCTTTCTGCACAGCAACTAGAAAGCTGACTGCAACACCCATTCCTACAAAAGCTGCCTTTTGGTTGGGTTCATTCTGTTCAGCAAGAAGTAAACAACCACAATCGTATACTGGTTTATTGAGGGAAGATCTCACAATGTGCTCTTGGCTTGAGTATAATTTGTTATATAGATCAGGATGGATTGAAGTTCACCATACTCCTTCATCTGTCTTTCATGTTTTGGGATTACAGAGTGATCTACTATACCCAGCTTCAATTGTTTGTGTGTGTGTGTGTGTGTGTGTGTGTGTGTGTGTGTGTGTGTGTGTGGTGTATGCACATGTATGTGCAAAAATATGCCCCCTGGTCATCAAAGTGGAGACCAGAAGAAAACCTGTGGTGCCCCTTGAGACATAGTGTCTCCCTCAAACAATAGCTTCAGTTTTTCAGTAAGGGAGCCCCATCGTTTCTCTAGTCTCCTCAGCCCACAGAACTGGGATTGCACACAGGCATGACCATGCCAGGGGTTTTACATGCAGCTGGTGAACTGAATTCAGGTGCTCTTAGGCCATTTCGAGTATGCATACTTGTCATAGCTGCTATACCCACTCATTCATCTGCTTAGCCCCTTGACAGTTTTGAAAAAAGTCTTTTTACTGTGTTCTTATTAGGTAAATCACAATTGGGGTAGAAATATCCAAAAAGACAAGCCAGGCAGTATTGAAACCTACAAGATTGGACTAGGAAGGTAAGAGTAGACCACATAGTTTGTTTGCTTCAAGCCCTGTGTTCCCTCCCCCGGGAAGACAACATTTTAAGAATAAAATGAAATGCTCATAAACTGAGTGTTCTATACACCATGGTGAGGGAAAGAAGCCAGCCAAAAAAGACTACCTCATGCATGATTGCCATCCCAGGTAGCAGGCAAAATTCATAACCAGTGAGGCAGTACTGAGTTCATAGCAGGACAGAGCAGAGGAAAGAAGCAGTGGTGGTATTGTAGTTTTTATTTTTATATTTTTTGAGGTAGGGGCTCATTCTAGCCCAAACTGACCTGCAATTCACTATGCAGTCTCAGGGTGGCCTCAAACTCAGTGATCCTCCTACCTCTGCCTCCTGCTGCAGCTCCTGCTAATCTTTGCCTATGTATCATTGGAATTTGACATCCACTTTAGACACACCCTAAGAGGCAATGCTCAGGTGACACGTCCTCCAGCCAGGAGGCTGGAGACAAATCTTGAATACACTTTTGAATCTCTTGGGGGACATTCAGTCAAACAACCACACCTTATAAAACCCTGTTTTTGGTTTTGTTTTTGCAGGGTTCCTGAAATCACTGCCACAATGGTCCAGCTCACCAAAGAGTGTAGTCATATGGTACCTGGTTTCATCTTGTTAGCTGCAGCCTGGATCACCTGTAGCATCTCCATGGGCATCAAGGATTGGCGAGTGTGGCAAATAAAAGACCCAGCTTTCCCCAACCTTAGGGTAGCCTACATTGGATTGTGGCAAGTGTGCAATGTCTACCATGACAGCAACGGCAGCTTGGAGGAAAACTGTCATGATTACAGAAACTATGTCCCTTGGGACATATGGATTTCTCAATATGCCCTGATATTCTGCAGTATTTTGGGGATACTCTCTTTGGTTGGCATCGTTATAATACTTACAAAACTGAGCTTGAACAAACTAAAAGCCAAGGCCACCAGCAAATCATTTCTTGTGCTAGGAACGATGAATACTTTTTCTAGTATCTCTGTCTTACTGGCTGTTCTGATCAATTGTAATGCTGTCAACAAAATGAAGGGGTTAGATTTTCCCATCTACTTTAATTTGCCCTCCATACCAGATACACAACACACTGGAAATGCTATTAAATTAGCAGGAATAAGTTCTTTCACTTATTTTATAGCTGTAAGTATTTTCTTTACCATCCCCAAAGACAGTCTGGTATACCCCAACTATTGAAAACAAATGTAAACTTTGCCTACATGGTCAACTGGATTATTCCCAGGACAGGGATGAAAACTGTAATAAAAATGTTTGTTAAAATTTCTGAAAGGCTAAAGACTATGTGAAATGTAGGGTAGGAGAGAACATGACCACCTAATCCTGTCATTCTCCTTTCTGACTTGTGTATTTCATTCTAACTCACTGACTGCATGGTTAAAATTTCAATAAAACATCTTATTATTAAGATGTTTTATCATATTTATTTAGTTATTTATTATTATTTATTATTAAGGTTGTAATTAGGGATTCTGTTTCCTCCCAAGGGTGGCTGAGTCAATACTAAACAAGCCTAGCTCACATGGAAATGAGTGCTGGGTACTTAGCCTGATGCACCTCCACTGAATCTTCTACTTGAAACAGAAGCACGCCTTATTTTGTAGTAGACAACAATAGCAACTCCATCTGATGAAGTTTTCCAAAGCATGCAAGTGGTGAGAAATTGGTACAAGTAGTCTCAGTTCTCACTAAGGTCCCTACTTCCTTTCTCTCCCTCAGTTTCATAATGTGTGTAGCAACTGATAAGACACCCATTTGACAGAGCATCACCTTCCACCCATGATCATACAAGTGATCATAATTTACTCCATAAGTATTAAAAATGGGATGACAGGACTCACAAAGCTGGCCTTGGAATGTGAAGCCATTCTTTTTAATTCTAGTTATTTTATTGTATGATGTAAAATACAAGGTTTGATTTCTTAAAAAGTGGGATGAAAGTAAGATGGGAACCAATGGAAAGAAGAAGGGTGCTGGGCGGGGAGTGGGTATGAGAGGATAATTGGAGGGAAAAATTGAAAAGTCTTATACTCATATATTGAAATAAAAAAATCAAAAACTTGAAAGGCAGTGTATACAAGCCATCTCACACTTGTGTAGGTAAGAAGAATGGGTGCTTCTCTTTGTTCTCTGTTCAGTTACACATGACATATCAAGCCTTCAAGCACCCTGTGTTATGTAAGACATAGGGAAGAATCTCATTTAGGCACATTCAGGTTTTTATTAAAATATAGACATTTGGGGAAATCTACCTCCTGGGGGTTTAAGAGACGGGCATGAAGCAGGGTGTGGTGGGTCATACCAGAACTCTCAGTGTTTGGGAAGCAGAGGCAGGAGAATTGCCTTGAGTTTGAAATCAGATCAACAGACAAGTCTGCATTAATAAGAAAAGAAACATTATTTCACCCACATTATCCTGAGCAGGGCGAATTCTGGCTTTTTCTTTGTGCCTAAGAGAACCTATACAATGTACCTCAAGTGGACATCCCCAGGTTGATAGCAGAACACAAACATTGTTAGACCCAAAAGAAATAAGAAATTTCTTTGTCCTTTCAGATCATACAGATCAAACAGGATTTTTTACTAAATTTAGTATAGGAAAATGCTGACCACACATCCTAAGGTAATACCTAAAAGATTGAAACCCCTAGAGGAAAGTATAATGGAAACATGTCACAACACAGACTCCAAATGCTCAGGAAATAACCTGAAGATTTGACAAATGAGATTTCATAAATTTAAAAAGTTGCTGTTCAGCAAAGAAACCCATCAACAGAATGCAGAGACTGTGCATAGAATGGGATAAAGACCTTTGTTTATCATAAATCTAACACAGAAATAATAACCAGATATGAAGAACTGTTAAAATTAACACCTGAAAATCAGTCATCAAATCATTAACTGCTTAAATGACTTTAACTGATATTTCTCAAATAATACAATATATATATACTCATGCATATGTCTGTGTGCATATATGTGTGTATGTGTTAAACACAGTTAACCACCAGGAAAATACAAATTGAAACTACATTGAGGTTTCATCTTACACCAGTCAGAATGGCTATCAACAAGTAAACAACAGCAAATGGCAAAGAGAATGCTTATGTAGAGCCTCTGATGATGGGAATGTAATTTAAAAAGCCTCTGTGTTTATCAGTTATGGAGGAGCTGAGGACATAGCTAAGTGGTAGCTCCCTTGCCAGTCATGCACTCGTAAGACCTTGAGTTCCCATAGCAGTATCTCCACAAATGAAATCACAAATGAGTACAGAATTTCATAGCAAACAACAACTAAAAGTAGATCTACTCTATGCCCCAGCTGTACCTCTCCTGGGAATATACATGGAAGAATGAAAGTCAAAATTCTGATCCCTACACACCCAAGTTCACTGTACCACTGTTCACAAAAACCTAATTATGTCATCAGACTAGGTGCCTATGAGAAAATGCACTCTATATACACCATATAGTATGATTCAGCCATTAAAAAGAACAAACTCGTTGCATTTCCATGAGATGACTGAACCCGCAGGTCATATCAACTGAAATAAGCCAGAATCAGAAAGATAAATTTCCTCCTATCTCGTTCATGGAATCTACATTTAAAAAATCCTTGAGCTGGGAAAATGGCCCTAAGCAGTTCAAGGTGCTTGCTTGCAAGGCCTCCTGCACAATGTTAACACTCATGCACCCCATGGCAGCTGGATGCAAAGCTGGAGGAGGCACACCCACCCACATGGGGAAGACATATCATAATAACCAAAATATCCCATCACATAAAAGTCCAGAAAGGATTACAACATAATGCAGAACTCAGAGTTGACAGAAAAATCATATATGTAATAAAAGAAAAATTTAGCCTTAAGCAAGACACATGTAGATGCAGCTAATACTAAGGCAGAAGAAAATATACCCATGCAGCCATGCTGGGATGGGCAGAGACAGACTCACTCAGGTGTTCAGGACAAACCACAGGTGTGGTACTCTGCTAATGAGGCATGGAGGAAGTAAGGTTTCTGCTGAGTCTGGCAGGCTCTGGGAACAGTCTCCTTCCTTCGGAAGTCGAGGCAAATTCCGGGGGCCCCTGTAAATCTTAGCAATCCTGAAAACTCCAAAGCCCCTAGGCAGGCCACAAGATAACATCACCATTCTCTCACAGACCCAGCCTGATTG